>JASDQU010945640.1:40417-51790 GCA_032191745.1 Picea mariana
ATCAGAACGATTGGGGCTGTTGTGACAATGGCGAGAAAATTTGGGTCGCAACACATTCTCCATATAAAGGATGGAGAGTCAGACAACGACAAGGCAATGGTACCGCTTTTCATATTCATTTTTGTTCTTAACTTTCACGTATGCATATATGTTGGATAAGTTACACAAATATTGCACTGTTCCATGTTGCAGCTACAATTGTTCGATACGTATTCAGATTTGGTTTCATCAATGGAACAACAATTGCATAAAGGGTAGATTCCACTTATGCTGTTCAAAAATATAACAAAGAAGAATGATGCTAGAGAAAGGATCTTTCAGACAACCTAGGCAACGTTTGTAATAGAGTTGTGAGCAGATATAGTAGAGGATCTGGAGAAACTAGCTAGCTCTACAATTGTTGTGCGTATACATCCACAAAATCATCCTCACTTTGCTTATAAAAATAGTCTTCAACAAATTTATGCACCTGTTTACTTTTTATTTTTTGTTTTAAAGGGGAAGGGGGGATGCAGTTGTGTATTATATTGTTCAATGTATCAATCCCTTTGCTCACGTTGCCAGACTGAAGGTCTTTTAGCTGCAGCGAATGTGTACTCGACCCACTTTGAGCCTGTATGTGCAAAATTCCATTCCGCTGCTTCTGCCTCCGCTTTGATAAGTGATGATACGATTGATTGTCTATGATGCAATGAAAAATGTCCATATATTTATGGACATTGCATCAATGGTGTTATCTGAATCGTGGGCAACACAACTGTGCAGTGTTTGGTTAGGCAGCCTCTATTACAAAATGTGCTTCCTTAATTGGTAGAGTTTTCATATGAAACGTATCTACACAAAAAGGCAAGCAGTGTCTATATGTTGCGACAGCTTCAGATATAGAGAAAATTCATTTTAAATGAGGACAATGCAATTTTGCATATCGGCTGAAGAAGGGGAAAAAAAAAATTAAATCAAACTTTGGGAGGAAACGAAAATACCTCATGTCTCTCTGTAATATTTGTTCAACATCCAGATGAATGTTCATTTCAAGAGAAAAGGAACGCGTGAACATCTTTTCTTTGTATATCAAATTGTTTGGTGAAAAGGTCGATGGGTTCTGCTCAATGGAACCTTCTGTGAACTTTCTTCTGGGCTGTTTAAAGTATGGTTGGTTCTTGGTTATCTGGTTTTTCTGTTAATTTGTATATCGTGGAACTCCAGCTCTTCTTTGGAGGAAAAAAAACACTATAGTTGAATTTTTTTGGCCAGCTAGCACATAGATCCACCTGATAATTTCTATGGCATTGTGACACAAATGTACTATGTGACTTGTTTTGGCAAATTTCCTTGATCGATGAACTTGGTCAAATTGTTGTTGTGAAATAATTTCAAATCAATGAATATATAGTGTGTGAAGTGCAACTGTCCTATCATACCAACAAGAGGCTCTTAAAATTCAAATTGATGGTTGTTTTCACAATTTTTGCTTATTCGATGAACTTGGTAAAATTAATATCCTGGAATAATTTGAAATCAACGAATATATACTGTGCGGAGTGCAATTGTGCTATCATATGAAAAAGAGGGCCTTAAACTTCAAATTGGTCCTTGTTATGCTTGCGGTGGTAGAATTTTACAAAAAAATTCTTTTGTTTCCTTCATTTTTTTAAAAATAAGCGATTTAATATCCTTTAATAATTTAATGTAATTCATTTGTACAATAACAATAGTTAATATTAATATTTTAGTATCCAAAAATAATGCTTTTAGCTAAAGTTAGATAGGATGAGCATTGCTAAACAATCACAATCTTGAACCCGCCAGATGTGAAATCCGCAAGTCCACCTATCAATTTGTATATCGCGAAAGTCTGGGTGATATTTACAAGACACTGGACAAAAGAGGTTCAAATTTCAGCCCGCCAGGCCGAGAACCTGTGATCCAAAAAGTTCCCAAGTATGGAACGAGGGATCCACATATGCTCTATAAAATATCTTGTCCATACTTTCTATTAAATTTAACCACAACCACAACATGAAATAGATTACATATTCATCCACCTAACTTAGCAATTTCATAAATAAATTATATGGTTCTGATGCTAAATCCCGTTGCTCCGTTGGTCCAATGCTGAAGTTGAAACTGAGTCAAACACTGTCCAAAACCATGTTTTCCTCCCTGCCATCTAGGAGCAGCCTGTCCAGCTCCCTAGCTCCAGGATACCGTAAGGATATCCTAGCCCCCGTGCCTAAAACCCCTAGAAAATCGGTGCCCCTTGCTTCTGAATCACCAAAAACCACCAAAGCCAAACTCCTCACACCAGAGATCTCCACAGAAAATCTCCACAGAAATATATCCTCCTATCAAAATGCTTCCTCCTCCCCTCCAAAGAATACCTTTCCCTGTAAGACTCTTCCCTGTCATATTCCCCCTTCACCGACTCTCCCCCCTTCATTAATTTCCTTATCCCTTTATTTATTATCTTATCCCCCTATATTTATTATCTTATCCCCTTATATTTATTATCTTATCCCTATATTTAATATCTTATCCCTTCCCATATACGTAAATATTTAATACATTAAATTATTAACCCCCTTTAATTCTTTACTCAATTAATTAATGAGTCTATTAATAATTAATTAATCATTGACAGATATGGACTATTAATTAATAATAATTAATTAGTTAATTATTATTTAAGAAATAATTATTGTTTAACTAACATATTAGGACAGTCAGATTATCAAATTAATTATAATTAATCATCTCTATGCATCTATTTAACCAGGGTTGTTACATACACCCACCCTTCAGTAAACTTAGTCCTGAAGTTAAGGTATCTTATGGTACAAAGGAAAAGAAACATGGTTTACACATTCATAACAATTAACCAGCACTATCAGTAAGTAAGTCAAGAAAACTCATACATATGTATATGTACAAGAAATGCATGTGTAGGTAGTACATACAAGTCCCGTGCATGTACTAATAATCAAAACTATCACCCTTTAGTAATTTATGTATGCATCCAATCCAATCAACAAGACTAGTCTTTTATAAAAGAAAATAAACCAATCAAATGTTTGAGAAATCCTTTAATTACAATTTTCTGGTTCAACAATTTTATTTAGACAACTATGGTTTAGTTACGTAATTATGAATATTCATATATACACATTTTATTTTTAGAAGGAAAAACATTAAATTTCACCATCAGAAAAATCTCCATGCTCTCTCAACTATTTCTACTCATCCTTCCTCCCTAACTTACTTCCATCTCCATTCCTATCCTTCCTCTACTGGACTATCTTCGAGCATCAACTATATTGACCTAACTCCAAATAGAACCCATAAGTGGAAGTGTCACTATCTCGACCAAGCTTGCCCAACAGGCAACTGACAATCATCATCACACGTCTTGGGGAGCGTGAACTAACACCATCCTCCCATGACTTCAGGTTTCAGAGGATACATGGTGGGAAATGCCTCCATCCCTCCTAATCATAACTAGGGTCCACACCCTACAATGGAATATACAGTGGCACCGTGTTGTTGGGAGTTTTGTCATCATTTATTCGGTTTTGGGCAGTCTCGTCACCTGAAATCTTGCACTGGTCAACATATCATAACAATGCATCCAAACCAATATAATTTCACATACAAATATTCATACCATAATGTTTCTCGGCTAGTGGTCATGATATCCACTTTCATCATCATTATTCCCTGGCTATTTCATAGCCCATAACCTGTAGATTAGTCTGTAATACAAATTCATACATTTATATGTATTATGATCATGTAATTGCATACAATCATCATTTCAATTCAGTATGCATGTACCAACAATTTAACATCAACGTTTTCAAGTTAGAAATAGATCCCATAATATCCCATTATTCAATTTCAACACCCATTCATAAGATTATCATTTACCAAAATAGATTGCATCATATTCAACATCATTCTAATAGCCTTTAAACATTCGTTAGATTCACATTCTCAGAATATGTTGCATCATATACATCATCATCAATAACATTTAAACATTCATAAAATTTACATTCACATAGCAGATCGCATTACATACATCATCATCAATAACATTTAAACATTCATAAATGTTCATACTTCTTAAAGTTTCACTGTGAATAGAAAATAAAGTATATAGGCCTCAGGTAATCCTGTCTGTCTAAGTCAAAAGGTGGTGTTACATACATCCAACCTTCGAGAAACATATTCTCGAGGTGGTCAAAAAAGTGAGGGATAGTCTCGCCGTAGTGTCTCGACATCTTCCCAAGTAGCAGACCCTGGACTATATTTGTCCCATTGGACCTTAACTTGGTCTACCAGATGGTTCCTGAGCTGTCAGACTCTACGGTCCAATATGCGTAATGGTTCTACCGTGAGGTTTCCCACGTCCGATACCTGCAATTCCTTCCAATTTAGTTTATGTGATTCATCAGCAACATAATGACCTAAAACAGATACATGAAAAACATTATGAGTTTTATGCAAGTGGGGTGGTAGTACGAGACGATAGGCAACGGGTGCAATTTTTTCTTGGATTTTGAACGGTCCTATAAATTGAGGTGACAACTTTGTCCCATTCCCAAACCGTATGGTACTCTTATTAGGCCCGATATGAATGAAAACCTGGTCTCCCACTTCATAACTTCAGTCAGTCTTGTGTGCATCTGCATAACTTTTCTGCCTATCCTGTGCTTCCTTTAGTCTCTGCCTAATCTGAATCACCTGTTCCTCCATCTCTTGAATCAATTCTGGCCCAACTGTTACTCGGTCTTCTAGTCTATCCCAACTCAATGGCGTTCTGCATGGCCTTCCATACAAAGCTTCATAGGGTGGCATTCCGATGGAGCTATAAAAACTGTTATTGTAGGAAAACTCTACCAAAGGTAGGTACTTCTCCCATTGGGTTTGATTATCCATGACATACATCCTGAGCATGTCTTCCACAACTTGATTTACTCTCTCAGTTTTCCCATCTGTTTCAGGATGATAAACTGTGCTTAAGTTCAACTGAGTTCCCAACGCTGAATGCAAGCTTGTCCAAAACCTAGAAGTGAATCTGGAGTCCCTATCTGAAATGATCTTCTTAGGTATCCCGTGAAAACAGATAACCTCGCTTACAAACACACGTGCTACATCAGTGACATCGTAAGTGTCTCTGACCGGAATAAAATGAGCACTCTTGATTAACTTATCCACTATCACAAGAATGGCATTGTGTCTATGAGATGTGAGCAGTAACCCCACAACAAAATCCATAGAGATGACTTCCCACTTGGACATAGGAACATCATGTGGTTGTAGGAGGCTTGCCGGGTGATGGTGGTCGGATTTCACTTGTTGACACTCTAGGCACTTGGTGAAAAAATGTACTACATCGCGCTTCATGCCTACCCAGAAGAAGAGCTTCCTCATGTCTGCATACATCTTCTTCACACCCGGATGCGCACAATAAAGTGCTCTATGGGATTCCTTCAATATGATGCTTCGAATATCCCCATTCTCAGGGATGTACATCCTTCCTCGATATCTTAACAGTCTGTCTGCTTCCAGACTATATCCTTCATACTTTGGATCTAACTGCCTCTCGCTCTAGAGGTTTGAAGTAACCTTTAAATACCAACTATCTCCTTGGAGTTGTGTCAACACATGTTCCCTTGGATTGACCTTTAAGGGTACCAAGGAGAAGATACGTGGTCTCCTACTCAAGGCATCTGTGACCACATTTTCCTTTCCCTTGATGTACGAAATACCAAAATCATACTCACTTATAAACTCACTCCATTGCCTTTGCCTAGCATTCAGATCCCTTTGAGTGAAGAAATGTTTTAAACTTTGATGGTCCATTTTGAGCTCAAAGTTTCGCCCCACAAGATAGTGCCTCCAAAGTTTTAGAGCTAGCATTACAACTGCCAACTCTAAATCATGATTCACGTATAGCTCTTCGTGTTTCTTCAACTTCCTTGACGCATAATCTATCACTCCTCCATCCTGNTCTTCTATCCATTCATATTGACCCCCTTACGCTGCAAGGTGGTGATGGGTTTCGATATTTTGAAGAATCCCTCCACAAATCTCCGATAATAACCTGCTAGCCCCATGAAGCTTTTCACCTCATGGGCATTTTTCGGCACTGGCCACTCCATAATGGCCTTTACCTTTTCTGGGTCTACAGAGATTCCTTCACTGGAAATGATATGACCTAAATAGTGGATCTCTTTCTGAAAGAAGGAACACTTCGACAACTTCCCATACAATTTGTTCTCTCTAAGGAAAGACAACACTACTCGTAAGTGTTCCTTATGTTCTCTTTCATTCTTGGAATAGATGAGGATGTCATCTAGAAAGGCTTGTACAAAACGGTCTAAGTACTTCTGGAATACGCCGTTCATGAGGCTCATGAATACTACTGGCGCATTGGTCAATCCGAAAGGTACTACGANAATGGCCTTTACCTTTTCTGGGTCTACAAAGATTCCTTCACTGGAAATGATATGACCTAAATAGTGGATCTCTTTCTGAAAGAAAGAACACTTCGACAACTTCCCATACAATTTGTTCTCTCTAAGGAAAGACAACACTACTCGTAAGTGTTCCTTATGTTCTCTTTCATTCTTGGAATAGATGAGGATGTCATCTAGAAAGGCTTGTAAAAAAAGGTCTAAGTACTTCTGGAATACGCCGTTCATGAGGCTCATGAATACTACTGGTGCATTGGTCAATTCGAAAGGTACTACGACAAACTCGTAATGTCCAAATCGAGTTTGAAAGGAAGTTTTTGGGATATCACCTTCCTTAATCCTTAACTGATGATACCCTGATCACAAATCGATCTTTGAGAATACCACTGCTCCTTTCATTTGATCAAATAGGCCATCTATTCATGGCATCGGGTAGCTATTTTTCACTGTAGCATGGTTCAAGTCCCTGTAGTCTAAACATAGTCGTAAGGATCCATCCTTCTTCTTTACAAAAATTATTGGTGCACCCCAAGGTGAAACACTGGGCCTTATTATCCCTAAGTCCAGTAACTCTTTCAACTACATTTGCAATTCACAAAGTTCTGGTGCTGTCATCTGATACAGAGTTTTGGAAATTGGTTCTGCACCAGGTTTTAGCTCAATAGTAAAATCAAGATCCCTCTCAGGAGGTAACCTTGGTAACTCATTTGGAAAAGCATCCTTAAATTCTGACAATACCGGGTAGTGATCTAATGAGGGTTCCTTCCTTTCATTCACTACTTCCACTACATATAGTCAACACCCTTGTCTCAAGCATCTATTAACCTTCATAGTTGAGATAAAGCGTAATGACACTTTTCTCCTTACACCCTGGATCTCTACTGGTCTTCCTTCATCGTTGACACAATTCACCCTCTTTGTGAAACAATCTACCAAAGCTCGATGAGTTGCTAACCAGTTCATTCCAATGATTAGGTCATATGCCCCGAGAGCAGTGACGTATACCTTCAACCTGGTAGTACACACTCCTAGGTCTACTATACAATTTTCAACACTAGGTCCTACCGCTTTTCTTTCCCCCGAAGCCATCTCGACTTGTTTAAAGTCATCGTGCTTGTAGGCTGCCAACCCACTCTTTTCTAATGCAGATGGTGAAATGAAACTATCGGTGGCACCAGAATCAAATAAAATCTTAACATTGATATGATTTAGCATACCTGATGACTCCACCATCGAGGATTGATGTTCAGCTTGGCGATTATTAACCGCTGCGTAAATCTTGTGGCTGCTACTTGCTCTTCCCATCGGGGCCTTCCCTTCTCTATGCGTGAATCCTGATTGTAATTTTGGGTAGTCATGCTAGTAATGGGGTCCTCCACATCCCCAACAGGTAACACGAGATTGAACCTGTGCACTGTTATGTGACTGTCTCTGAAATGAGTTCCTTCCCTTGGAACCCTTGCCCCTACTAGTTGTTCCTTGAGATGGCCATGGACCTGTCTACATTGTTGGTGATGAATGAGATGCTGCACTCACTGCCATTGAAATCCCTGTGGTTACTGTCCTTGGYGTGACTCTGTTACCATATGGAGGTGGCCTTGAGCCCCCTCCCCTGGGAAATGTCCTCGGGGCCTTACCCACAAATCCAGGATGATGCAGAAAGATCAGTCTCGTACCTCTAGTTAAGTTCATGTGTTCCTCCACATAACGTGCATTTTCCACCGCTTCTGCTATTGAAGATGGTTTCCACATCCGCACCATAGCTCTTATCTTAGGGTTCAATCCATAGACGAACAACTCTGCCTGTCATTGGTCATTATCCATATATGAAACATATTTGACCAATTACATAAATCTGATCTCATATTCTTCTATAGTTCTATTTCCCTGTACTAAGGCATGAAATGCCCCTACCTGTTGTTCCTCATAGTACGCTGGCAGATATTTCCTTTGGAACCTCTCCTCAAAAAGTTCCCAAGATACCGTGTCTGGGGTAAGATGCAGTTGTCTTTCCAGGTTGCCCCACCAGTTCAAGGTGCTGTCTCTTAATTGAAAAATTGCGATCTTCACCTTTGAGTTGGACGCATAGTCCCTTAAGGCAAAACACCTTGTCATGCCTTTGACCCATGCTTCCACGCGTTCACTGGCGCGCCCCCCGAAAAACTCCAGAAGTTTGTTCTTCTGCANGTCCTCGGGGCCTTACCCACAAATCCAGGATGATGCGGAAAGATCAGTCTCGTACCTCTAGCTAAGTTCATGTGTTCCTCCACATAACGTGCATTTTCCACCGCTTCCGCTACTGAAGATGGTTTCCACATCCGCACCATAGCTCTTATCTTAGGGTTCAATCCATAGATGAACATCTCTGCCTGTCATTGGTCATTAACCATATATGAAACATATTTGACCAATTACATAAATCTGATCTCATATTCTTCTACAGTTCTATTTCCCTGTACTAAGGCATGAAATGCCCCTACCTGTTGTTCCTCATAGTACGCTGGCAGATGTTTCCTTTGGAACCTCTCCTCAAAAAGTTCCCAAGATACCGTGTCTGGGGTAAGATGCAGTTGTCTTTCCAGGTTGCCCCACCAGTTCAAGGTGCTGTCTCTTAACTGAAAAATTGCGATCTTCACCTTTGAGTTGGACGCATAGTCCCTTAAGGCAAAACACCTTGTCATGCCTTTGACCCATGCTTCCACGTTTTCACTGGCGCGACCCCCGAAAAACTCCAGAAGTTTGTTCTTCTGCAATTCTCGAGTGATGTCTTCGGGTGGAGGTCCTCCCCCTAAATCCCTTGACACTTCTGGATTACCTAATCTAGACGGTGGGGGTTCCACTTCGGTCCCTACTGGTTGTTGCCCTTTTAAAGTCTCATTAATGGCCTCCAACGAGCGTAGTGTGAGAGCTAGTTTGGGCGATGGTGGTGGTGGCGCTGGCGGTGTTGGCAGTGCCTGCGACGATGCTCCCCTGCCTCGATTCCCTCGAGTCCTGACTATCCTATATGATTTAACCTACATCCACCAAAGTTGTCAAGGTGAGTTCAAGGACGTTTCAAATTAGTGCTACTCAAACTAGAAACAGGGTTGGGCGTAAGTTTTTCTTTACTTATCTGTAAACAGACATTAGTCTCTTTAGGGGATTGGCTAGGTTAGGATTAAGCGTCTAAGCTTGATTTCTTCTTCTAAGAAAACTATTGACTCCCTTTCCCGGTAGCTATGCTAGCCTTGCGCCATACTCACCAATTCCTCTAGCTTCCTCTCCTAGTGTTTATGCCGCCTCCTTCCCACTTGTCCTAGTCTAAGTCCTTTAAAATTTTTGCTTACAACTAAATATCCTCCGATGCTTGACTCGTGAGCTTTCCTTGGCGCGTTGTACATATGCGTTGATTTGCGTGTCTCGGTGGCTGTAGGTGTGAGTCTTTAAGGATTGTAGAGTGGCTTTTGGCATTGGAACTTAGCGCTTGTGCACTATGGTTATGTATTTCTTCCTGACTTGTGGTCGTATGATGTAGTGAGCCTGAGGTGATGCATTGAAGCTTAGTGTTTGACTTTAACTGGTGGAATGGAGTGGAGGGACTTGGCGCTTGGCTTGATGAGTTGTGTGTACGGTCTCGTGAGATTGGTGCTTGGATAATCGAAGCTTATTCTTCAGGATACTACTTTGTTACTATTGATACCATGTGTAGGAACCTTAATTAATTAAACCCTAAAAATTTTGTATAATTAAACATAAATTTCTTTCAATGCGTAATATTTTATTAATCATCGTAAAGCATGTAATATTTACCAAAAGAATTAAAGTTAACCACAACATGAAATAGATTACATATTCATCCACCTAACTTAGCAATTTCATAAATAAATTACCTGGTTTTGATGCTAAATCCCACTGCTCCATTGGTCCAATGCTGAAGTTGAAACTGAGTCAAACACTACCCAAAACCGTGTTTTCCTCCCTTCCAGCTAGGAGCAACCTGTCCAGCTCCCTATTTCTAGGATATCGTAAGGATATCCTAGCCCCCATGCCCAAAACCCCTAGCAAACCGGTGCCCCCTGCTTCTCAATCACCAAAAACCCCCAAAGCCAAACTCCTCACACCAGAGATCTCCACAAAAAATCTCCCACAGAAATATATCCTCCTGTCAAAATGCTTCCTCCTCCCCTCCAAAGAATACCTTTCCCCGTAAGACTCTTCCCCATCATATTCCCCCTTCACCAACTCTCCCCCCTTCATTAATTTCCTTATCCATTTATTTATTATTTTATCCCCCTATATTTATTATCTTATCCCCTTATATTTATTATCTTATCCCTATATTTAATATCTTATCCCTTCCCCGTATACGTAAATCTTTAATACATTAAATTATTAACCCCCTTTAATTCTTTACTCAATTAATTAATGAGTCTATTAATAATTAATTAATCATTGACAGATATGGACAAATAATTAATAATAATTAATTAGTTAATTATTATTTAAGAAATAATTATTGTTTAACTAACATATTAGGAAAGTCAGATTATCAAATTAATTATAATTAATCATCCCTATGCATCTATTTAACCAGGGTTGTTACATACACCCACCCTTCAATAAACTTTGTCTCGAAGTTAAGGTATCTTATGGTACAAAGGAAAAGAAACATGGTTCACACATTCATAACAATTAGCCGACACTATCAGTAAGTAAGTCAAGAAAACTCATACATACTAGTGTATATGTACAATAAATGCTTGTGTATCTAGTACATACAAGTCCCATGCATGTACTAATAATAAAAAACTATCACCCTTTAGTAATTTATGTATGCATCCAATCCAATCAACAAGACTAGTCTTTTATAAAAGACAATAAACCAATCAAATGTTTGAGAAATCCTTTAATTACA
>JASDQU010945640.1:54055-75987 GCA_032191745.1 Picea mariana
TGTATCATGGATATGGTTGATGGTGAATATTGTATTCTGAGAGAGGAGACTGTGAGAGAAAGAAGAGGAAGTTACAACGAGTTTTGCTGTAGGTTGTATCCCTTCATTTGTTGGATAATAATAAAGGAAGGACTTGACAATTTCTCTGGTGGACGTAGCCCACACTGGGTGAACCACGTAAATCTGTGTCTCTCTTGTATTGTGTGTCTCCTGTGTTTTGTTTCTGTATTTTTTTTATTTTATTGCTCCGCGGTCCTGTTTTTCTAAGAGTAACAACCCTAGTTGAATACATGCTTAGGGATTATTAAGCAAAATTAATTAGGTAATTAATTGTCCTAACATGGTTTTAATTAAACTAAGATTGGCATAATAATATTAATTAAATATTTATTAATTAATTAATGGTTATAACTTTTGATTAATTAATTAATTACCTATCACATTCAATGAAAAGGGTAATAAATTTAAGAGGGTTAATAATTTTAATTTGTTTAATTAAATGATTTACATATGTGGGAGGGGATAAGACATTAAATATAACGATAAGATATTAATAAGGGGATAAGACATTAAATATAGGGATAATATAATAATGAAGGGACAAGATATTAATGAGCAGGAAGAGAGTCGATGGAGGGGCATATGACAGGAGGAGTCTTATGAGGAGGAGGATCATTATTTTGGGGAGGGGGAGGAGAGTTCTGGTTTCTTGGCTTGGATTTTCTGGTTCTGTGGTGGAGTTTTGCAGTCTTGGAGGATCATTATGAGGGGCACCGGGTTGCTAGGGGTTTTGGGCACGGGGGCCAGGATATCCTTACGGTATCCTGGAGCTAGGAAGCCGGACAGGCTGCTCTTAGATGGCAGGGAGGAAACATGGTTTGGGAAAAGTTGGTCAACACATCAGGCATCAACAACCCGAGCAGGCTAGACAACCAGGTCAACGGAGAAATTAGCATCAGGAAGAGGTAATTAAATTTTATTATGTTAAGTTATTTTTCATGTTGTAAATAGATTTGAATTCCAGTAGAATTTTTATGCTTGTAGGATGTGAATGAATGATTTATGTATAGAGAAAGGAAATATATGTTAATTGAATTAAAAGTTGTATTTTATGGTCTCTACAAGCCACATATTCTACGCCATTCGTGGATATGATTTGTGATGTGGGTGGCTTTAGTCTGACGAAAATTGGTCAAAATTCAATTCCTTTGTCATAGTGGATTGGAAGCTGGAAGAAAGTAAAAAAGGACTTTTCTATGGATGCAAATTAGGTATGGGTATTACTTGGTTGGTATATGTACCATTTGGTAGGAACACTCATTAGATAATTGAAACAACCTCAACCTAACCGAATCTTTTGTTATGGAGTTGGAGGAACACCTAAGGTGGAAGTTTATGATATGGTTAGAGGGATTCTCTCCAGGTTTTCCCTCAAACTTAGGGATGTGTTGATCTCTTTTCCTATTAGGGACAACAATCAACCTCCTAGGGTATTCTTGTAAATAGTTATCAAGATCCCCTATTTTTTTTTATAGAGGTGGTACTCATCTTTATCACTCAATTTTTCAATATACTCATCCAAACAAAAGATTTAAAATTCATAACATCTACACCTATGAGTGGACTAGGTGGAAAAGTAACTAGAAAGATAGAAAACAATTATAGAAGAAAGATAATAACCTGACTGAAAATAATCACATCCATTCATTTAAGTAATGAGTAAAAATATTTGAAGCAAGACTCATGGACATAAAATAAAATTGATGGTCCCAAAATCAGAGAGATTTAAATGATTTCATTCATTTAAAATAACAAGATGCATAGGAGAAACATATACGAGACATCATGATTATATAAAAGTAAAAAACCACAAATGTTATGAACTCTTGGAATATCTCTCCGCGAGAGTGAAACATATTACAAATTGATGTTCAAGATTGAATAAAGTGTTTTCCTATCACATAACACAATGTTCTTGATAATTAAATGATTAAAATAAATGAATTTGTCTAAATAGATTGAGATGGGGCTACTGTGAACCAAATAAAATAGTAGCAGTAACCTATAAGAAGGGAAAAAATGCAATCAGGAATAGACTTTACAAGTAAATAGTAAACCAATAAAGATAGACGATTCACATAATAGGAAGAAACAAGGGAAACATTTCAAAAAATAAATACACTCACAAAAATAGCAATCGAATGATGGGTGGATGGATGTCTCTCCCTTTTGGTGTCTGGGTCTTCACATATATAACTATATTTCAAACTTTCCTAGTGTAACCACTTCTTGGTAGTTACTCTAGATTAGTTATTTGTGTTAACGATCTTTTGAGCCAATCTTCGATGTAGTCCTCCATTGAAAAAACTGTGATGTCCCGCTCTATCTAGAGTGAGAATATTCCATCTTCTATTGCTTTAAAATCAGAGTCTAACTATTGTACCAATGCCATATGGTCTTCATTATCATTTACAAATGTAACTAACCATCGTTTGATTTGTTCTTGTGGAAAATTAGCGAGGTTGTCAAACTCACTAGCCCATGAATTTTTCATAATGTTCAACTCTCCCTCTAGTTGCTTTTTGGTTAAAAGTACATACTATCTTACTAATTGTGGGCCCTCAAGATATTTAACTATTTCAAGTGATTTTAAGAATAAGTTGCTTCTTTTATCATCAATATTTGTACAATTGACAATTGAACCTCGTAGCATTTGTATCCTCGCAAACCATCCTACATTCACTTGTTTTACTCTGTGATATGAAGGTAGATCCTATTGATTCCTATTGAAATCACTTAAATTTGATACCCATGCAATAAAGGTACTTAAAGAATATTTATAAAATAATTAATTATTATCCAAAAAAAATTTCAAATACTCAACAAAAGAAGCAATTAACCATGACAAGTTCCTCAAATTGGTACTAACTTCCCAAGCTTTTGAGATGACACTAAGTCACTTATTGATATTTTTTGTGACATACATTCTTATTCCACTCATAAATTTAGTGTCCTTCTTCACTCGTTTCAATTTCCTTGGTATATCCTACGACATTTGGTATGGAACAATGATGGGAAATGGTTATGCAAACAAAGGTTTAGGACTCAAGGAATCCTCTAGTTTTCTTATTCTTTTCTTTAACTTGATATTTTATAGCTCATGCTCTGAGATTAAGTGTGCATGAGCATATCTTGTGATAAGGTTTAATTTTAGGAGTCCTGAAGGTACGACTCTTGAAACATCCACTTATGGATTCCACTTTTGAGTTATCTTCTCGCCTTTGATGTGAATGTGATCTATTTTCAATTTTATTTCCTCCTTGTTGTATTGGGCATTATGCAATGTCAACGATTTCTATTTAAAATTAGTTGGTCCCTCTTGGGCCACTCTTCTGTTATTTTCTGACTAACAACAATATGAGATGCCGCCGAGTCAGGCACATTGGTGCTATCAACTTCCATATCAACAATATATTGTGGCCCTTCATATTTCTTTGAGCCTTTCTTACTCAAACTTCTCTTTGTTTTAGGCTGTGAAAAAATCTCTCATTATTCTCTCCTCTACTTATATGTGTCTCTTGTTTCTTTTGGGCAGAGGAAGAACTCCTATGTTGATGCGGGGCGAAAGAAGATTGAACATTGGTTGCACTTTTACCTCTCAAATTCATTCTATTTTACTGACGTTGAGCATTTGAACTGACTTCAGTAGCCAAAATCATCATTGAATATTTGTTTTTCTTTCTTCCTTGGGGTATTAGGGTCATTTTAACAATTCCTTCTGTAACCCTTATGAAATGATTGCTATATCTCATTGGAGCTAAATGTTTAGAAAATAACCCTTTACGTTCAAAACCTTTGAGAGGTTCTACTTCCTTTAGGTTAAATGATTTCAACGTTTCAAAAACTTCTATAAAATGGTATGAATTTCTTATTGTTACATTAGCTATGCTAAAGGGCAGGGAAATAAATTTTCTTTTTCTTTTTTTTTTAATCAAAAAGGGAGGCCCATGTTTTGTGTTTCTTGTAGACCTTGACAACAAGCTATCAGTCACATACAAAAGCAGGGAGAAGAAATGGCATTCCCTCAAATCCATACAACCTAATGTAAATATAATCTTCCTAAAATACACAAATTCATTTTCCCTTAAGGAAATCCTTTGCTTGTGTTATTCTTGTATGTATTGCTCCAATTAAAATGTTTCTAAACTTCTTAAGAAACTCATCTTGGATAACACAAAATTGAAATGGGGGCTTGTGCTTCCATAGTATGAGGTACCAAAATTGAACTGGCTCATTCTCAACATTTAGATTACCCCTCAAGGGTAATCACTCAAACACGTTACAATAAACCGCTACTAGGACCAAATAAGATAACGTGAAAAATTTCTAGGTTTTCAAATAATTGGCTAGTTGGTATGTGTTGGAGATATTACACACTCACCTAGGTAATTATTTTCCTAAGGTTGATAGTCCAATGTTGAGAATGCTTCCTTAAATGAGAATATTCTCTCTAGAGAATATTCCACTACAAAATAGGGTGCTCCTCTTCAATTCAAATTCAATTACACTCAATTACACTTAGTTAGACTAGTGGAAGTCACTCATGCATGACAACCTCGGTTTTATCACCAGCAATCGACATCATACCTTCTTGATTTAAAAAAAAACAACTCTATAGCCAATTCCATCTTACATCTGCATGACCAACAACCTCTATGATTAATGATTAGCAATTATCCTTTAAAACATTACAAAATGCCTTCTTTATAGGTTTTACAATAGGCAAAAATCTAAATAAAAGGTGCCAAAAAATATTTACATATACACTCATATCATTGGCTACAAATCCCACGAATATTGGGATTCTATTACATTCGACTACCAAGTTGGATTACCAATCGAAAACCAATCAACCTTCATTCAGTCTTCATTCAGTTTCCACATGCCTGCCTGCCAACCTATTATCAGTTGACCTCTTCGAATTGTTGTCGATGTCTTCGACTTCTACTTTACATGGTCGAACCACTTCGAACTTTGACTTGTTGTCAATGTATTATATTTCAAATTTACCCAGTTGAACCACCTCGACCTTTGACTTGCTATCGATGTATTTGAATTTTAATTTACTCTGTTGAACCACCTAGACCTTCAATTGTCAGTAAATCCACCTAGACTAGACTTACAGTGAAATAATATAACAACCCAACATTCTCCCACTTGTTGTTTTCTTTGATGAAACTAGGAGATCTATGAACTCTTGTTCACAGACCCAGGGCATCAATGCCCATTGCCTCTCTGCACCAAGATAAATTCACAACACTCAAATACTTGGTCAAAGAGTCTGTTATGTTTTCCAATATGTCTACTTTCTCCAACAACACCTTTTTCCTTTCCACCATGTGTCTCACGAAATGGTACTGTACATCAATGTGATTAGTCTTAGAATGATAAGATGGGTTCTTTACCAATAATATTGCACTTTGAATTTCACAACTTATCTTCATAGCTTTTTTCTCAAACCCAATTCTTGAACACAACCTTTGCAACAATATTGCTTCTTTACTTCCATGGGTGGCTACCATGTATTCAACTTATTTTGTTGACAAGGCTATGACCACATGTCACTTACTCATCCAACTGATTGCTCCACCAAACATATTGAACACATATCTACTAGTAGACCTTCATAGATCTAGATCTCCACCACAGTTGGCGTCAACAAAGCCATGTACATTTAATTCACTTTTATCTCCATATTTTCCTTGGTAGCATATATCATAATATTTTGTGCCACACAAATACCTAAATAATCTCTTGACAACTGTCCAATGCTCCTTTCCAAGTGTCAACATGTATCTTTTCAACACTTCCATTGCATGGGAAATGTCTGGTTGAGTGAAAACCATCTCATACATTAAACTACCAACAACACTTGCATAGGGAACACATGTCATGTCCTGTATTTCATCCTATGTCCTTGGACATTGTTCAGTACTTAGTCTTTCTCCCACAGGATTTGGCACCTTCACAGGTTTGTAATCATGCATGTTGAAACATTTCAAAACTATTTCAATATGCTTCTTTTGGTTCAACCATAACTTTCTAGTTGCTCGATCTCTCTTGATCTCCACTCCCAAAATGAAGTTCCCAGCATTGAGATATTTCATGTTGAACTTAGAGGATAACTGCTTCTTCACCTCCTTTATTGTGTCCATGTTGTTTCCAATCAACAACATGTCATCGGCATACAATGCTACATATATGAAACACCCACCTTCTATTTTGGAATATATGCAGTGATCAACTTTTCTTCTCACAAACCCCAAACTAAGGATGTATGTGTCAAACTTTTGGTACCACATCCTTGGTGATTGCTTTAGACCATAAAGGGATATTTTCAGTTTGCACACCAAATATTTCTTTCCCTTTACTACAAATCCTTCACGATGTTTCAAGTAGATTTATTCTTCCAGGTCCCCATGTAGGAACACTATCTTTACATCCATATGTTCTATTTATAGATCAAATGTTGTAGCCAGAGACATTATTACTCTAATGGAAGTTAATTTTGCAATAGGGGAATAAATCTCACCAAAGTCGACTCCTTAGAATTGGGAATATACTTTCGCTACCAGTCAAGCTTTGAATTTCTCGACTTAACCTGATGTGTTCATCTTCTTCTTGAGTACCTATTTTCTACTGATAGATTTATTCCACTAGGTAATTATACTAAGTCCCATGTATCATTCTTGTGCAAGGATTCCATATCTTCAAGCATGGTGTCCTTCCAGAGTTTTCCCTCTACTGATCCGACTGCCTCCCCGACCGACTTGGTCTCATCGTTGATGTAAGTTAACACAAATGTAGAGTGAAAGTCAGGCGGACTATACCTTTTGACTGGTTTTCCTACTCAATTTGACCTCCTTACAACCAGGGTCGATTTTTCCACCTCTTATTATGATTCACTCGACTCATCTAAATTATCTTCTTCATTCCTTAGTTCAAACCGCACCTTCTTTGGATTATTCTCTGTTTGAGCCATTTATTCAGGCTCAAACTTCCTCCTGACTTCTATGAATACCACATCTTGAATGTACATTTTTTTCCTTGATTCAAGATCCCAAAGCTTATATCCTTTCATTTCTTCTTTGTATCCAATGAAAATACACTTGTTTTCCTTCTTATCCAACATTCTCCTCTTTTTCTTAGGAACATGCACAAATGCATCACATCCAAATACTTTGAGATGTGATACCAAAGGATTCTTACTAGACCATACCTCATGTGGAGTCGTGTCAAGTAGCGCGGATGAAGGAGACATATTCAATAGATATTTTGCAGTGCTGACTGCCTCTTCCCAGAATTCTTGTGTGAGCCCAACACCATTGAACATGCTCCTTGCCTTGTCCATCATTTTTCTATTCATTCTCTTAGAAACTCCATTTTTCTGTGGGGTATATGGTGTGGTATTTTTTCTTTCTATGCCACACTGCTTGTAGAAATGATAAAATTCCTTTCCATAGAATTCACCACCATTGTTAGTTCTCAACACCTTAATCTTCTTATCTGTCTGGTTTTCTACAAGAGATTTAAACTTTTTGAATTTCTCGAAAACCTATGATTTCTTCCTCAGGAAATATATCCATGTCTTATTGGAAAAATCATCTATGAAGGACACATAATATAGGGATCCAACAAGTGAAGGAACTGAAACAGGGCCAAACAATTCACTATGAACCAACTCTAGAATCCCCTTTTCCCTTGTCACTCTAGATGGGAACCTCACCCAAGTTTGTTTTTCATATATGCAATGTTCGCAAAATTCAACTTCTAAATTACAGTCAGGAAAATATCCTACCATACCTTTGTTATACATAGCTCAAAGTCATTTTTCTCCAATATGTCCCATCCTCTCATTCCATAGCATGGTCGGGTCGACTTTATGATGACTTGTCGATTCGGTTTGAATCAACTCATCTTGAGTCAAGTCGAGTCGACTTTAGGAACAACAATGATGTTGCATCCAGTCGAGTCATCATTCTCTAATAGCTTGTATAGGGTTCCAATCCGAAATCCTTTCACTAATACCATCACACCTCTGACCATCTTGCACGAATCCTGTTGAAATAGAGTGTGCACCCCTGCATCACTCATCTTGTTGACAAATACCAGGTTTCTTTCCAAACCTAGAATGTGTAGCACACCTAGAAGGGTTCTACTCCTCCCATCATATAGTGTCAATCAAACTCTTCCTCATCCAATAATTTTGGTTGTTGAGTCGTACCCCAAGAACACATCTCCTCCTTCATGTCATTCATATTCGCAAAACCATTCTCTATGTGGTGTCATAGGATAGGATGCACCTGAGTTGATCAACCAAACATCTTGATCCAACTGTGTACTGGTTGATGCTAGGTACACATCACCTCCCTTATCTGGAGTCTTCTTTCTCTCAGCTGACTTGTTCTTGTTGGATCTTGTACTGACTTCCATTACCTTTGACTTGTAGTCCCTTTTGTAATGCCCATCTTTACCAAATTTCTAACATCTTCTCATCAAATTAACATGGGATTTAGATCCACCCTTCGAATTAGACTTTCTATCAGATAATTTTCCTTTATCTCTATCAACCAGTCGACCTCTCACCACTAATTCATCTTTGGTTGATCCTTCCATTTTCTTCCTTCTCATTTCTTCTGATAGTAGAGATTCAACCACATATTTTATTGATAATGTGGTTGAATTTTTCCCTATAGCCGCGACTAATCCCAAGAGTCTGGAAAAGAACATAATAGTCTAACACATTTATCCTCCATAGTGATTTTAATATCCACAGAAGATAATTAACTTAAAATGGTATTAAACACATTTAAATGCTCAATCATGGAAATTCCTTCTCTCATCCTCAGAAGATACAATTTATTTTTGAGAAACAACTTATTTACAAGGGATTTTGACAGGTACAAGATCCCTAACTTGTCCCATAGTTTCTTGGCCAAATATTCACCTGAGACATTTAGTAGTACTGAATCTACAAGATAGAATCAAATCGTACTCCTTACCCTTCTCTCGAGTTTCTCCCATTATTCCATCAAGATACCTTTCAGAATGGTCCCTGGACAGACTGCTACCCATTGTTCTTGATCCACAAGAATATCTTCAATTTTAAGTTTCCAAAGCTAAAAATTATGGCCATTGAATTTTTCGATCTCTATTCTTGAGCTGCTCGCCATTCTTTAACACACTCTTTAAATATTTCTGACTTAAGAATCTTACTAAATATAGGGTTTAGCTCAGATCCAAGGTTGTTAAACCAAGCTTTGATACCATATGTTGGGAAATGAGGAACACTTCCACACTAAACCTAGCAGAATAAAAGAAGAAACATTTAAACAAGAAATTAAATGACAAAGCAAACACACAGTACAAAAAGATTTTACCTTGGAAACCCAAATGGAAAAACCAACATTCGTTGAGCATTCTGCTCTTTTGTTTTCTTATTCATTCATAATAAAATGTTACATGTCTAACCTTGGTCTACACATAAGACACAATCGACATCACACCTTCTTTCTTTACACAAGAACAACCCCATAGTCAATTCTGACTTACATCTATATGACCAACAACCTCTATGATTATTGATTAGAAATTGGCATTTACATCATTACAACATGAATTCTTTATATGATTTGAAGTAGGAAAAACCCTAAAGAAAAGGTTCCCAAAAATGGTTACAGATCCACTCGGATCATTGGCTACAAATCCCATGAATCTAGATATTCTGTTACAGTCGACTACTAGTTGACCTTCATTCGGTCTTCAATCGATTACCACACACCCACCTGTAGACCTCTTCGAATTGTTTTCGATGTCTTCGACTTCAAATTTACCCAATCGAACAACCTCGAACTTTGAGTTTTTGTCGATGTCTTTGACTTTGAATTTACCCGATTGAACCACCTTGACCTTCGACTAGTTGTCAATGTCTTCAACTTCGACTTTACCCGGTCGAACCACCTTGACCTTCGAATGTTAGTCGATCCACCTAGACTAGACTTACACTGCAAAGAATATAAAAACCCAACACATATAATGTAAATTATTCACCTTTTGAGTGTGGAATATAGTGAATACAATTATATTGATTCTTTTCTCACATCTCTTCTATCCTTCTCTCAATTTGCAAGCTTTGTATGAATTGTTGTTAGCTATATTCTTTGTGCAGGTTTCACCACAATTATATAGTAATAAATCTAATTTGATATCATGTCAACCCAATCAAACATCGCTTCTTTTTGAAATGAGTAATACAAAACATACAAAACTTACCTGGGAATGTGAGACGTAGAATCTCATCCCATCATTCATGCAAATAACCATGAAAAATATTGATATGGCTCCACCAACATAGATATATCAATAGTAGAAAGATCAGTTGGAATTTTGGTAGATGGCACCATGAAATCCTTTAATAAGTTCACCCCACCACCTTAGGAATCTATAAAGGCATCGACGTTTAGAAGTTTGAGGCTTTTGTTGGAGGTGGGAAGCCAGAGCATTCTTTTGAATACTTTTGGAGTTAACTAGACTAAGTTTTTTCCTTTCGCATCTACTCGAACCATTCTACTCTTAGAATCAAATATGTGTGCACACTAGGAAATTAGTTACCTGAAGTCAAAGACTTATGGCATGCAACCTGCATTAACTAGACCTATCATCCAAATCTTGTTATTAATCTTCTGCTCATGATTTAGGCTAAAAAACCACTGATATGTAGCTAACCAATGGAAGCCCTTATTTTGGCATGCAAGAGAATTGACAATATCACCACAAAAAGGATATTTTCTTCTCCTAGTTTCCATGTTTCTTATTCCTTTCAATGTGCTTTGATATGCGTGACAATATTACTTATGAATTATGGAGCTTAAGTTATTTAAACAATAAGCTCATAAACAAGATCAATAAGACATCCCTTCATCATGTACAATTTCCTCTGGGACATGCATAAATCATAAATGGAAGTTATTTTGAAAAGCAAGTGCTCCATGGGCAAATGAGACAATTAATTCACATTAATTCATGAACTATCGTCTTTCTCCTTGTAAATCATGCATTCATTAATTAATCATAAATGTGCCTCAAGAAGGGAAGATAGTTTATGATGGATTAACAAGAATTTACTAAGTATGGAACATGGTATAGAGAGAAATCAATCCTACAAGAGTTTAATTGTGTGGAAGTATGGAGTGTGCGGAGGTCAGGGAGTATGCAGAGAAGAGGATGTGAGGAAGGAGACGTGTGTGGAGGTGAGGGGTTGTGTAGAGGTAGGGCCATGAAAATCTCTCTGCATAACTAGGTGAAGAGTATACATTTTTGGGAACACAAAGTGCATTGTGGAGGTGGTGGAAGTGTAGAAGAAAAGGTTTGTGCGGAGAAAACATTTTTGTTGAGAAAATGGGTGGTGTTGGGTTCTCCACACACGATAAAAAGCTCGAAAATAACCTAAGTGTCGGTTTGTTCAGAACACAGGTTGTGTGAAGGTAAAATGTTTGTGGAACGTAGAGGGATGTTTTTGATGTAATTAATTTATGCACAAAAGGAATCTCTGCACAATAGGAGTCAAGAAAAAAGACTATGTATTGTGAATTGATGAATTTTTTTTGTAACACATCATAGAAACATGAAATTGTGGGTAATGCAGTGGACCATGAATTAGAAAGGAAAAGTGGGAAATGGGTTCTATACATGGTTGAACTTGGAATACAAGGATGATTCATGAAAATGGATCAACAAGATGTTAGAGGGAATTTTGGTTGGCATAGAGGGCCAATTGGGATCATGATGGATAGGATCATTAATCAACTTGTTCGAATTAAGGAGGTTTAAACCTAACATGAAAGACAGATAAGGCTGGTTAGCATTATCTCCTACATTCATTCATACCATGGTGGAACTTGGGTTGGATGAGGATGAACTAGTTTCAAAACTAGATAACCCAACACCCCTCCTTGGGGAGGGGGGTTGTGACTCGAAAGAGATAGAACCCAAAGGTGGGATAGAGGGAGGAACCCTAACTTGTCAAGCATGGGAGCTAATGCATCTAGTAAAAAACATAGGTCAAATGTGTCTCATCCTACGAGACTGTATCCTAGGGGGGAGCTATGGTGTCTAAAAGAAATATCTCCCTAAGATGATAGAAGTTAATCAAAGGCTAATAGAATAAAGAAAATGAACTAATAAAATAATAATGATCAAACAATACACTCACTACATTCTTAAGTGGTGCAACAAGTAGGTATAAGTGTGTTTGAATCGAAACAAAGATAGCTTGATTCAAGAAGCTCCATCCTATAAAGAGAAAGGACTCTAGCCTATAAGAAAAACTAGATGCACTCAAACAAATCCTAGAATATGGATAAGGGCCTTCTAATCAACCAACAACAAGGGTCACAATATCCTCATGTGGATGAGTGAAGGGATGAAAGATACAATTATAACTAGGAACTAATGGGTAATCAAGTCCTAAAGACCCAAAGAAATATATCTTAGGTGACCCCCATCCTATGAAATCCACCTGGGTAAGGATACCTAGTAGAAATGCCACCAAGCTATGTCTTCACAGGCACATGTAACAAGTTTTCTTTCCTTCAAGATGAAATATAATAGCTGGGGGATCTTCAATAGTGAAATATTAAGGAGTCTCAATCACACATTCGGTCCCAACCTTGGCATTATCCACTCCGAAGAATGTGTTTGTTACCAACCGAGTTCTAACCATGTTCGATATAAAGGATTTTTAAAGAACCCTAGAATTCAACCACTATGTCTCAATGTGAGATGACAAAGGGGATTTAATTGAATGCCTATCCCCAAAATCCTAATCTAACTTATAAAATGTTTTTGGGCCCAAGTGGGATTATGTTTTTTAGATTAAATGGTTTTTTTTTAGATTGATCTTGGCATCATGAACTAAGCATATACTTTAGGTGGTAAGTATGTGCACATGAGGTGTGAGATACTTCAACATGGAATTATTTGTAAAAGAAAGTAAATTGCAATGAAATGAAATCTAAACTAACAAGCAAGTAAATGGCAAATAAAAGTACCAAATTAAAAGAATTTTTCTTTATCTAAGTCAAATTCCAAAACTGAAATCTACTTGCTAATATTTAGATTTCAAAAATAAAAACAATCTACTTTAACCTAGGGTTTCACAAGAAAAACATTACAAACAAGAAAATCTCTAAAGGCAAGCAAAATACTAGGGTTCTAAGGGAACTCCTTTAGTTCACTAAGAGAGTTTTCTAATCTGAAATGGATGACAATCTAAAATGGAAAATAAATATGATCTATGGCCGAAAAAGAAAGTTGAGATCCAAGATTGAAAATTTAAACAAAGGCTTCTCACATAAATTCAAAACTAGAATGATGCCAAGACAAGAAATAATGTTTTTCTTCATTCAAAACTCATGCAAGAATGTATGTCCAATGGCTAACCAACAAGGTACAATTTTGTTTTAAGGCCTTCTGTAGTAGAAATCAAAAAGCAAAATCTAAAAGAAATCAATTGATGGAAGGTACTAGAAACCCTAGGTGGTTTTCTTATTTATATTGTGATATTCTTAAAAAAAATACTTTATCTACAACATAAGGTTTAAAAACGACAACTACAGGCCCTAAAGAACACTTAAAAAGCCATAACAAAGCCCCTAAAATTGAAAAAAAATGAATTTTGGACCCAATGCAGAAACTGAGCTAGAAATTCATGTTCCCCTTATAGATAATGTCCTAGAAACTGGATTGGTCAACACAGATGTTGGCCCAAGAAGTGCATTGGTCAATATATATCTTGACCCTATAAAGTGCATTAGCACCTGGAAGCTTCCTGACAACTGAGAGTTAGTTTCTAAGGTAAATCTACAGGTTTTCTGACACCTGTTTCCTACAAACACTGCATAGAAAGTAACAACTAACAAAAAATATTCAAAAACCCCAAAAATAAAGAGAGATAAGAGGGATTAAACACCCACCCACAACCAGGGATCAAGAGATGGCTCAGATCCTTAATAGAGTCCCCAATTTGTTGTTAGAAATATGCAATAAGGCTTAGCAAATTTCTAGATCTAGTGGTTGTGCTAGATAACATACAAATAAAATTAAAAATCATAAAAAATACACTTTTGAAAGTAGATCCATATTTTCAGACTCTAGTTTACACCATAACAGAAAGAAAGAAAGAAATTGCAGTTGTACAATGGAGTAAACAAATATGAATGAATACTAATAATACTTTATTAGCCAAAAGAAGCTAAAATTACATACACTCGTGGATAAAATGCTTCCAGAGAGTGGCTCCTTAACCTCCTCCTTGGAGCATTCTTTTTGCTTTTCAAGTGTGTGGTTTATCTCCCCCTCTTTTTGGTTGTAATTAGCTATGGCTATTTCCAAAAGTTCTATTAAGCACAAGAGGTGCATTGATAGCTAGATAAATTTTGGTAGCATTTACTTACTTTGGATGGGTAATATGAAAAATGGAAGTGACTTCTTAGTTTTATAGTAAAATTAGTGATTAAATCCTTGATATGGTCAAAATAAAAAAAGAATTATTTGACTATATCAAATTTAGCAATTATTTTTAGGGCTTTTGCATAACTATTTTATTTTATTTTTGGATAATTTCAAGAGAAAATGCCCCCCAAAGAGCTTTATGACTTTAGGAAAAGTGTTTTCCTTAGTTCATGATGCTTAAAATGATGTGAAGTAGATGAAATGATTAAAAATCATAATGTATGTGGTGTATTTCACTAAATCTAGTTAATTTAGTCTACATAAACAACTTTTGAGTGATAACAATATAGTCTTTATTTAATAAATATTTTTGTTTCCATATTTTTATAGAATTTAAAATCTATCATGGTTTACTAAACAACTTTTGAGTGATAACAATACAATCTTTGTTTAATAAATAATTTTGTTTCCATATTTTTATAGAATTTAAAATCTATCATGGTCTACTAAACAACTTTTGAGTGATAACAATACAATCTTTGTTTAATAAATAATTTTGTTTCCATATTTGTTATAGAATTTAAAATTTATTATTAATCAATTTTTATTACAACAATATCAAGTATAAATATGCTAGTAACAAAACATTATATTACTTGCTATAGAATAGTAAGTTTAAACATACAACCTTTTGATGCTTGGGTTTCCATGAGAGGAAACCAACTTATCTCCACCACAGTTCATAGTATAAACAATCTTCTTAAGCTTGGGTTGCCATGAGAAGAAACCAACCCAGCTCCACCATGAGATCAAAAAATAAAACCGCGGAAGTTCAGATAGGATACAGTCTCTAAGACAAAGTATTGACATGAAAACTACACTTCTACTTAAGGATAGAGCAATAGAGCTAAATAAAAACTATCTAGAGAGAAAAAACTACTACTAGATTGAATGAGAAACTTGTCCATCCAGAGGAGAGACTGTGCTACTCAACGACAGGGGGATTGGCACGTTCATGTGAATTGCATCCTGTGAACAAAAGATGGATGTTGGACTTTGGTGAGTTGGGTGGGAATTCAAAGCCACTAACATTGAGATTGTGTGGTCCAATTGTTCAATTTTGTATTTTAAATCTGCCACTTCACTGCGAACCTTGTAAATGCTCAACCTTGAAAAAAAAATTGCTCGAGGGGTTGACATGGCTCCAATTCTCCTGTGAAGAATGGGGGGACTAGAGGGAAGGTATTTCGCTTCTTTGCCTTCCAAGCCGACCATAATGGTGCGTTGAACCCTGATTATCAACATCAGATTGGAGGCTTGCTGAGCAACATCACCCATTGACTCGACCTCAGCCTCGTACCATTCGAATCTACACCCCCAAATCATGGCTGCTTCCTGCATGATCAATTCTCTGCTTGAATATGTTTTCTGGAGTGATGGTGCCTCAACTGCTCCCTCTAGATCGCTGACAGAGAGTCCCATTTCAACAATCTCCTTGCCTGAGTGGCTTCAAGAAAAAAAACCCCTACGAGAACACCCTCTTTCACAGATGCGCGACATTGTGCCTACAAATGGACCAACAACCCCTGAGAGGGAGATTGCCAATCTTCTAAACCAGATCTAGCGAATACGAATGAGAGAGCGAGCTAAGGGCAATCCAACAATATGAGGTTGTCCTCCTGCTTGCATTGAGGTCACCTCAAGATAAAAAGCAGATGTTGCAGATTTATTGCCATTACAACTGAAGTGCGCTTGCAGTAATTTCCCATCCCTTCAACGGTACCATCAACCAGTTGCACCCACGCCTTCTCACGCTGCAGAAACCAAATGTGAGTGATGTCTAAACCTTGGAGGAAATAGGAGGTGTCCTCCACGTGCCTTTTGGGAGTCTCGAGCCGCCAAATAGTCGAGCCTCCTCCCTCCAGATTATTGTAGATAATGTCAAGATGACACCCCATTTGAGGTATAACTAGCACAGCTGCAAAGTGGTTTGTAGCTGGTGAACGCCGAAACGTACATAGGGCTGTTGTTGCGGTCTATCAGATTATAATTTTAGATTAAAAGCTGATTAATTGTGTCCATCTCCAATAAGTATACGCCTTTCAACCTAAATATGCTATCTTAGAAACAATATTTAATTCAAAAATATAATTATATAATTTTTAAAAATATCTTTTTGGAGTGTTCTCCCTTTAGGTTTATGTACATGATATCAAAGTGACACCCCATTCAAGGTATAAATATGCTATCTTAGAAACAATCAAATTTCTAATAATAATTGTATGTTTTTTTAAATATTAAAAATATTGAATAAAACAATTATATTTAAAAAAATTAATTTATTTGAATTATATTAAAAATGCTCTAAAAAAATAATTCTCTTAATATAACTTTTATTATTTTGATATATTTTCTTTTAATTAATATTAATTATACATATTTTTCGTATTATATTGATACGTTGATTTGTTGGTACATATGGCGTTTCCTCACTTTTTTACTTTTTACTATTCTATATATAATATTTAAAATAAAAGTTAATAATGTTTGATAATACTTTTTTATTAATAATAAAAGAGTATATAAAAATAGTACTATAATAAGTATTGCATGGCAGTGTAGTTTCTTTCAAGTTGGAATGGGAATAAATGCATAGACACATGAGAAGCAAGTTGAAGTACATGTGGTATCCATGCAGAATTTAGCATTCCTGAATTAGCTTTCTTTGAAATTTATCAAAAAGTAATAATGTTTGTTACATCAACACGAAAACATTCAAACACAATAGAATATTAATAATGTCTTGCAACAAAGGTTCCTCGACACAAAAAATTTAGCATACAATAAAATAGTAATAATGACTGTTACAACAACAAAGGTAAATTTAGCATACTATAGGACACAAAAAATTTAGCATTGTCGAATTATTTTACTTTGAAACAATGGTTCATGGACATAAAAAAATTGAAATTATCAAAAATTAATAATGTTTGTTACATCAACACGAAACATTCAAACACAATAGAATACTAATAATGTCTTGCAATAAAGGTTCCTGGACACAAAAAATTTAGCATACAATAGAATAGTAATAACGAATGTTACATCAACAAAGGTAAATTTAGCATACAATAGGACACAAAAAATTTAGCATTCTCGAATTAGTTTACTTTGAAACAATGGTTCCTCGACACAAAAAAATTGAATTTTCTGGACACAAAAAAATTTAGCATTCCCAAATTAGTTTTCTTTGAAACAAAGGTTCCATACTTCTGTTTCTATTCGAAACATTCAAACACAGTAGAATACTAATAATGTCTTGCAACAAAGGTTCCTGGACACAAAAAATTTAGCATACAATAGAATAGTAATGACGTTTGTTACATCAACAAAGGTTCTTGGACCAAAGACACAAAAAAATTAGCACTCCCGAATTAGTTTTCTTTGAAACAAAGGTTCCTGGACACACAAAAAATGAAATTTATCAAAAATTAATAATGTTTGTTACATCAACAAAGGTTCTTGGACACAAAAAATTTAACATATAATTGATCCTGTTCGAAACATTCAAACACAGTAGGATACTAATAATATCTTGCAACAAAAGTTCTTGGACACAAAAAATTTAGCATACAATGGAATAGTAATAATGTTTGTTACATCAACAAAGGTTCCTGGACAAAAGACACAAAAAATATAGCATTCCTGAATTAGTTTTCTTTGAAACAAAGGTTCCTGGACACAATAAAATTGAAATTTATCAAAAATTAATAATGTCTGTTATATCAACAAAGGTTCTTGGACACAAAAATTTTATCATACAATTGAATAGTAATAACATCTTGCAACAAAGGCATTCCCGAATTAGTTTTATTTGAAAGTAATAATGTAAGGGAAGGTAAGGACCTTCGTGGACAAAAAACATTTAGCATGCAGTAGGACACAAAAAATTTAGCATTCCTGAATTAGTTTTTTTTGAAACTAATAATGTATGTCCAATCAACAAATGTTACTGGACACTAAAAATTTAGCATACAATAGAATAGTAATAATGTCTTGCAACAAAGGCATTCATGAATTAGTTTTCTTTGAAATTTATCAAAAAATAATAATGTCTGTTACATATTTCTGGAAATTTAAATGCGTTTGTCATATAGACTAGGATTGGGGCTCCCACGGACCATAAAAATAAATAAGTAAAACAATTAGAAATGTTGAAATAAGAAGTGCGCGACGGTAGAGAGAAAGACTTGAAAATAAGAAATTGGAAGTTATGAGTGTTTTGTTACAGTTTTCTATTTAAAGAGGTATAATAACTAGATTGATAAAGAGAATAAGATGACAGTATAGACTTACTATGAAACCGATGCGTTTTTGTTGCTTTCGTCGATGGTCAGTGGAATCGTGTTAACCGGTTGTTTCCCTTCCTGGATGAGGTTGTCCATTCTTCATTGGAGCCATTCTTCAATGTAGCTTCTCATGGGGGCCATGTTGATTTCATCCCATATTTCTATGTCGTAAAGGTCATTTTCTAATTTCCTTAGATCCATTGAAATACTATGCAGACTCTGTTCAATTTCTTCATTGTGTGCCGAATAGTCCACTACCCAATGCTCAAGCTCATCTACATGATGTTCAACTATGTCGTAATACTTTTCAAAATACAACCCCTTTAAAATATCAAGTTGTTCATAGAAGTCTTCTTTGGTCATTAACAAGGATTTGAGAATTAAGTTTGGGTCTTGAACCTCATTAGTACTTCCGACTAAGTATATTTGGACCAGGTTTGTGAATAATTCCTCCTTTTCTAATATGTCTTGTTTATATGATTCGACAATGAGCTTCAGGTTCTTAACTTTCTTTTCCCAGCATGCTTTTACGTTTTTGGTCCTCTTTGGGGAGGGGAGATTCTCTTTTCTTCTTTTCAGTTCCGAGGTGTCGATGGCATGGTTGGAAAAATGGGTCAGCACTTGTTCATAGAAATGTTGATCATTTTTTAAATTTGCCTGCAAATGTTCGAGAAAATCATTTGACCTCTTTCGGAAGGAAACTATATTTTGTGATGTTTCCTAGGCTTTAGTAACTAGCTTTATTCTTTTCTTGATTTTATTCTCTACAAGGGATCTAGAAGATTCAAGGAGGGTAGAGGATACTTTCATCTTGTCTGCAGTGGTAGCAGGCACGTTTTTTGCTGAAGGACTGGAAAATTATGGGGTATCAATGAAAGCCTCCTCAAATTCCTTGAGGTGGTCTTTCAGTCTAGCATTTTCTTCTTCAATTCCTCCAATGGAATCATCAAGAGTATCACCGGTTATGTGGTGAAATAAGGAGATTTGGGATGGCCACATTTTCCTAAAGTTAATCTCCGTGCAAGATTTTCCTTTCCTATTTGTTACATCTCTCCTTTCAATGACCATATTTTTAGATTGGCTGTCAAAAACAATGCTTTGGAATACAAAGGATTCATCTTCGTAAAAAATGCTGGTCTCAGCTATTTTAATTGCTGACGGACCAACCTTGTGCATGTGCTCAGTTTCAATTTCAAGTTGCAACTGTTCACTTTCAATTTCGGGTTCGTCTGCCTACCCTGCATTGTTTTTTCTCTTCTTCGTCATTGGAATTTTGTGAGAACTATCAATTTTTATGCGAGGATGGTTCTTATCTCCTCCTCCATTTGAATATTTATGGGTTTCTTTCTTATTGGGGTGGGTCGTTGAAGCGATGATCCGTGTTGTCGTTCTCTTGGGAGTGTTGGTGGGGGACTAGGCACTCTTCTCACTGGATACTTTTCCCTGTTGTCTGTATAATTTAGTCGCGATTTACAATGTCTCTACGTTGCAATCGCCAGAAGAGGGATTGTTGTCGTCACTGTCCTTGACTTTGGTCATGTGTTTATGGATAAAAGAGCTGCTAAAGCCAATTGCCAGTAAATGTTCTCAAAAAATCCCATTAGGGTCAACTTTCATCATATGTTAGGTTCAATTTCTTGAAATGGCCGACAAATTCGTCAATCTTGTTGACGTTTCTACACACGAAGTCCCCAACTTTCCAAGTCATAGGAATGAACTATTTTTTTTCTTGTCATGGAAAATATGCAACCAATGGTTGTATTGCCTTGTTATTTCTACAACAAACATCTTGTGCGTGATGTGGCATGGAAGGAAAGCATGATTTTCCTTGGAGCCAAAGACCATTAGTAAACTATGATTTTCCTTTTGTTCAAGTGTGCCCTTCCTGTTCAAAAACTTGGTTGCCTGGCCAGACATCCACAGAGCATCCTTCTCTAACAATAAATATTTGAAAAACTAATACAAAGTCATTAAAAAATTCATAAAAACAATGGGAGGCCTTGTGCCTCCACAGGGCCTAGTACCATAATGTTACTGGTTCGAATCCATAGTTTATTTTCTTGGAAAGAGACAGTTTTGGAAACGGACAAGAATGCACTATTGCAAAAATCAAGTAGGATGACATATAAAATTTATTTGATTCTTTGAATCGTGATAATTGGGAATAGATCTCAATGGAAATTAGCTTCCCCTGACCGAAAATGAATTGTTCCTTAACTGTGAAGTACAAAATATAATTAATTATATGGGAAATGCTTGTCGTGGATGCCTGTCTCATTATTCTTGTAAACAACCAAGCAATTTTACGGAATGGATTTCTAAAGGAACTTACAAGGAACTTTGTGATATCTTTAGGAACTATTGTTGGGTCTTCGAGGAACTCGACTAAGATGTCCAACCCGTTATCATGTTTTTCTAGGAACTTCTTGCAATCTTGTCATTTGAAGGTAAATGTTGGCTCTGACAATTTTAACATCTTGCAGAAGAACTGAGGTGACAAAGAAACAGGAGAATGGTCGCACCGTGGAATAATTATTTGGTTTGGAATACATTTTTCGGCACACCAAGAGACCACCTCTGTAATATACTAGATATAAAAATTATACAGAACATAAATAAAATGCTAGAAATGGCAGAATAACAGTAATATAACCAGCATAATCTCCACAATAACACAGAAATGATATAAGAACAACAACAAAAATAACACTTTGATTCAAAAAGCAATGTTCATGGGCCTCTTCGAGGGGGAAACCTCCAGTCAAGCAGTGCTCTGTTACAATAATCTCCAAGCTAGGGTTTTCATACCTTCAACCCTTATTTATACTAGATATGTCTATCAAGAGAAGCATCTAGAGGAAGATCCTTCTAGAAGCGGAAGCTTCTATTAGGTCTTCTTACATACGCCTTATTCTATTTTATTTAAAGGCCTTATTAATATTGACCTTTATTACATCCGAATATATTTCTCTACCTATGTGCGGGTTAGGACCCTAACATGTCCGCTCCCTTAAAAACAACCTTGTCTTCAAGGCTTGAGATGTGGAAACTATTGTAGAATGGTAGTTGGTT
>JASDQU010945642.1:2704-32126 GCA_032191745.1 Picea mariana
AGATGGAGAACACCATACCAGAGTTTGGCCAAGTCATCTGTAATGTTGTATAAAGAGAAATAATGTTCCATTTGGGTGACCCAACCAGTGGGGTCCGAGCCATCAATTTTGTCACATCCACCCGTGGAGGGCGTAGGTCGCCTTGAAAGTGATGGGGATGAAAGGTATGGGAATGGGAGGAATGTTCACCGTAAGTCTTTGGAGGTGCATCATGGAAAGGGTCATTGGTAGGGATCTTCAGTTTGGTGCAGAGTGATGCAAAGACGGATTCAAGCTGGGTGGTCAGTTCTTGTTTGAATTCCTCCATTGAGGACTCCATGGATGTATTTATGGTTGTATTGATGGATGTATCCATGGAGGCAACAGTAGCACTGAGTTGTTTCACTTCTTTTTGGGTCTCAAGGAAACTAGATTGCAAGGTGTTGAAAAGAGACTCCAATTCTTGGCTATGGGTATGGGCCATGACGATGGGTGAACTGAAAAGGGGTGGGTAGGGTCAAACAAAATTTGTCAAAAAATTATATGGATGAATGTGATAAGGGTGAAGAGATGAATCTAATGGAATAGGTCTCAAATAGTGGTGAAAAAATTTCTACAATTTTTTTTTTCAACACCTGCAGAGTTATACTCTGGTCTGAAGAATACTGCAGTGATGAAATCCACATATTCTTAACTAGAAATAAATGTGTATTTACTTGGCATCCTGAACACAGTTGCATGACAAGAGATCTTGTCTGTGTTAATTTGTTTATGTTACTGTCCCCCAAGGGGTAGGAAAGGGTTCTACAGACAAGGTTTTGCCCTGTGCTATAGCTCTCTGATATACATGTGGGGTCCAATAGTAGTACTCGGCCCAATATCTTAGGGCATTAACTAAGGAGGATAGACCATACACTTAACCGTACTACCTGACTACCTAGGTACTAGAGAGTATCTTCCCGAGTACTGTTCTCGGTGGCACTATAGCAGTCAGGCGACCGATTGGTTTATCTAAAGAGGGATTCAGGAAATCTAGGTCGATCCGTACACAGGTGTTGTCTGATGTGCTACCACTCGAAGGGGTACCAACAGGGGTTACAAGGGTGGCCAACAGATGTGCACTTAAGAACCACTTGTATTTCATGCGTGTATGAATCCCTCAACCATGGGTTTATGCACGTAATGACAGATCTCTGTGGCTTAAAGACCCCGGAATACATCTCTACCCTGAAAAAAAAATTCCCACACTTTCGACCAAGGAAAGTGCTATGATACCACTTGTAATATACCATATATAAAAAGTATGCAGAACATAAATGAAATGCTATAAATGGAAGAATAACAGTAATATAACCAGTATAATATCCACAATAACACAAAAAGGTAGTTGGATCCAGCCGAATCTCCTTACAGGATGGTTTCTCAGGCTATAACCAAGTTCTCGTTCATCCAAATGACCAAGAGAAAACAGCTTTCACAAGACCTTGGGGTACCTTCATGTACGTGAAAATGCCTTTTGGGTTGATGAACGTGGGGGCCACTTTCCAAAGAGAAATGGACATCTCTTTTGTGGAAGAACTTGGCAGATTTATTGTCATTTATCTAGACGACGTAACTGTATATTCCCAATCCGATGAAGAGCACTTACAACATCTCAGACAAGTGTTTGAGAAATGCAGGAAATTTGGGATTTCTCTGAATCCTAAGAAAAGCCTTTTCGGATTAGAGGAAGGTAAATTGTTGAGGCACATAATCTCTAAGGATGGAATTAAGATAGATCCCAACATAATAGAATCCATTTAGAAATTGGAACACCCAAGGAATATCAAAGAGTTACAGTATTTCATTGGCAAAATAAATTTTCTAAGAAAATTCATACCTAACCTGGCCGAGATTCTCATGAACATCACCAACATGTTAAAAAAGGACACAAAAATAAAATGGGACACTGAATCCAAGCAGTTGTTTGAACAAGTTAAACATGCTCTCACATAGGCTCCAGTCTTGATCAGTCCTGGCTTCACCAAATATTTTTACTTGTTTTCTTTCGCTTCTGAACATACCATTGCAGCAATATTACTACAAAAAAATAGCAAAGGGTATGAACAACCCATAGCCTTTTTCAGTAAATCTTTAAGAGATGCTGCTTTGAATTATAAAATAATGGAGAAACAATCTTTTTCCCTGGTAAAATCCATAAAGTATTTTAGAGTATATATTCTCCATTCCCACACCATCGCATATGTTCCAAACTCAGTAGTAAAGGACATTTTAACCCAGGACAATCCATATGGAAGAAGAGGGAAATGAATTTCTATCATTCTCATAGAGATTAAGCCTACTAAACTGATTAAAGGCCAAGGTCTAGCAAAATTAATGGTTTAATCTAATTTCCATGCTCTTGATATTAATTTCTTAGCTGCAGTAGATGAGTAGGGAGAGCAGGCAACTCCAAGCGTGAAAGAGGTATTTTTTAACTCTCCATGGTACGTATACTTGATATTTGTTTTGCATAACTTACAAGATTCCCCTGGTCTGACCAAAACTAAATCTAGTTTTTTTAAATTGAAAGCATTAAAGTTTTTCATTCTAGAAGGCAGTCTTTATTGGAGGGATCCTGGAGGTATTTTGTTAAATTGTCTATTAAAGGCTGAAGCTGACAAAGTATTGCAGGATTTTCATGCAGGAAACTGTGGTGGTCATCTGAGCTGGAAGACCACAGCTAATAAAATTCTCAGATTTGGGTTCTATTGGCCTACACTATTCGCTAATGTGCATCACAAAGTGACTTCGTGTCATAAATGTCATGTTTTCAAGGGAAAAAAGAAGCTCCTCCCTTTGCCCCTGAAACCAATCTCTATTGAATCTCCTTTCCAACAATGGGGATTAGACTTTATCAGAGAAATACATTCTCCCTCTTTAGGCCAGGACAGGTGGATTCTTACTTCTAGGGACTACTTCACAAAATGGATCGAAGTTGTACCAAGTAGGCAAGCTACTGATTCTGCCATTATTAAATTTCTAGAAAATAATATCTTGTCTCATTTTGGGTGTCCAAGAAAGATTATAACTGACAATGCAGTTGCTTTTCGGTCTAAGAAGCTCATAAACTTTTGCAACCAGTATCATATGGGTTTGGGACATTCCACAACTTACTACCCTCGGGGAAATGGGCTGGTGGAGTCATCCAATAAAACCCTAGTGACCATTATTAAGAAGACATTGCAAGAAAACAAAAAGTCATGGCATAACAAGCTGGTTTTTGCATTGTGGGCTGACAAATTGACCACCAAGAAGTCAATTGATATGTCTCCATATTAGTTGGTCTATGGCACTGAAGCCATTTTTCCTACCTCCTTAGGGGTTCCTACCATGAAACTATTGCAAGAGATGCAAGCTGATCCAAACAACTTCCAAAGAAGGATAAACCAGATGATCCACTTGCAGCAGTCCAAAGAAGAAGAATACAACAAAATTCAGGTAGTCCAGGAGAGCATAAAAAATATCTTTGATAAAATAACTAAAGAAGATGACTTTGAGCTAGGTGGCTTGGTTCTGAGATGGGATGCCCGAAATGAAGATAAGGGGAAGCATGGAAAATTTGATAGTCTATGGAAGGGACCTTACGTAATTCACGCATTCAGAGGAAACGATTCTTTCTTTCTCAGCAACAGTGATCGGACCAATCTGCCGGGAGAACCTGTGAATGGCAGAATGTTGAAGCACTATTCACTTCCTCAGTAGGGACTTTTAGTCACACCTTTCCATTGTACAAATCATTTTATTTTTCTTACAAGTTTATGAGTGAATAACTTTGATTAGATGGTTGAAGCCCGTGGAGAAGGCCCTAATCCATTGAACATGTCATCAAACTTTAAAAATAAATCAAATCAAACAACAAAGGCAACTGTGGAGAAAGTTTTTCAGAACATCAAGAAACAGGATTCTTGGCACTTCACAAGGAGAGTACCATCCCCAGGTGGAGCCGCTGTTATAACCCTATAATTTATAGGATCAACTGGTGACTGAAACGTTATCACTTTAGTGTTTTGTTTGTCAAATGATTTTCCATTCTGTAAATAATTTGAGAAAAAGAAAAGAAAGAAAAAGAATAAAATAGGGCATAAAATAAATTTAATCGAGCCCCATGCAATAACAATGACTTGGTACATATAGTTTAAGCATGGCCAAGTCCTTTTAAATTGATATTGATAGGAGTAGTGAATAAGCTTGGCTAAACTGTTTAATCTTAGCCAAGCAAATTAGGTTAGTTAGTGAATAAATTTGACCAAACTGCCTAATCGTGGTCAAATAACCCCGGGATAGAGTAATTTCTTAGTCAAATAGTTTAATCTGGGCTAAATGTCATAGATAATTAGGTTATAGCATAGGGTAGTTTTCTTTATCTAAATAAAACAGGCAGGATGATCGATGTTGAACCATATCATTGATGTTTAAAAGTTGGATGTCTAACCCCCATGGTGATTAAAAATAGGGAAAACTTGGGCAAACCCACATAAAGCGTTTATCCTAAGTTTTCGGAGAAAATATGAGTTTGCGCTCATAGATTAAAGACAATGCACAGATGAACGAATGAGATGCTGGCACTCAAATCTATGGTTGACACATCTTTCNCAGCCCCCCCCGATCGTTCCGCTTTTAACGGTAGGGGGGTCCGAAATCATAGATAACAAAGGCACGCATCTGAATGGCTAAGGCGTCAACACCTAGATCCACTGTTGAGATTGAATTCCGAACCCTCTCAACCGTTCTGATTTTAACGGTGGGGAGGGGGTCTGAAATGTTGGTTAAACATCGTGCACAGATCTATGGTCCAACAGCAGGCACATTGATGGATTGCTGATGGTGTTTTTCGGACCCCCCCACCTCCCCCCGACTGGTCTGCTTTTAACGGTGGGGGGAGGGGTCTAGAATGGAGTGGTTTTCTGGTGGGCCCCCTTCTATATGTGGCAGGAATCCATTGCTCTAGACTCCCACCACTTACCACTTACCATTTTATGTCATACCCCCATCACCCCTTGACATCATTTTCCACTTTTTCCCCTAAAGATCACATCTCATAACTCTGTTAGTCCGTTCTCCCCTGTTCACTCATTACAAGTCCTGTCACCATGGTCAGTTCCCAATCAACACCCTCCGCATCACCCAGTCATATTTTGTCATCCGTTGTTACCTGCCACCTCACACTCCAAAGGACCCGTTGGCCATTTATTACAGGCTAACTTATCCGTTAGCCTGCTGAGTTGTTTCCTGCGCCCAACGGGTATCCGTTTGCTCAAAACTACCCTTTCTTTTCATTCTCCCATTGCTTACTTTATCCTTGCACCAGAAAAATTTTCCCAGTTTTCTCTCCATTTCAGTCAGCCATCCAAAACCACAATCAACCCCACTAACATTTTTCTTGAATTGCAGGTATTTTTCACAATGATGGCGCTAAAATCCAAGAAAGAAAAAGCTGAGGAAAATCCTTTCCTCCCACCTCTTGTCGACCTTGACAGAATCCATTTGGCCGATAAAGATAATTTAATCGCAGACATCAGGTGTGAATTTGACTTCGTAGATTTGCAGTCATGGCTCAAAGACATTTTTTGGATTAGAGCGATGAAATTAGGCTTTGGGAGTCCAATCTTCCTCTGTATCTTTTTCCCCAGATCCACCATTTTCTTGAATTCACCCTCAAATGCCAGGCTCATTACCTCCTCGACCAAAGAGCCATGGTATCTTCATCATGAGAGACCCTATTTTTCATCACACCAGAGGCCATCGATCAGATGATGCATATACCCAGGGTTGAATCCGCCTCACCGTTTAATCTCAAAGTCATAACAGAGCGGTACCAGAAGCTATCTTTCCCTCAGAAAGCCCAAATTTTTGAACTTTTCCTTCCACAGGTCGCTCAGCTCCCCAAGACAAATTCCCCGTATCCTTCCTCCCTGTTCTCAGAGAAGGGAAACAAATTTATTTCATCTCTTTGTGCTCTTCTTGGGTATTTTTCTGACCAATGGGTGGACGAACCCATATTGGGTTTCTTGTCAATTTTCTCCAAAGAAGAAAGACCTACCACTCAGTTCGATTACAACACTTTCTTGGCGAACAATATTTATGAGCAGTTTTCAAATTTCACCATGGAGGGCATGTTCTGGCATTCCTCAATACTAGCCTACATGTTCACTTTATTTCAAGCGAATAGATTCTCTTTTTCAATGAAGAAGATGGACAAGGACGGAAGGCCATAGGCGGTAATAGCTTGGACTTCGCTACTCAGACAAAATTCTACAGAATTTAGCTTCAAACAGTTTATCAAGCAGTTTTACCACCAGGTGGTGAGCATGCTTAGTGGAAGACCTGAACCAAGAATAAATGAGGAGATTCAGAGGATCTTACACCTCTCAAACCTTGCAAAAAATGGAGATTGGTATCTTTACCAAAACCACACCGAGATCAGAGTATATGGATGCGAGTTGGTTGCATACAAATTGCCCAAGTATCTACCCGTGAGGATATTTTCCCTGGAATACATAAGGCAAATGATTAACTCAGATGACATACATTTTGTGTCTCTGAAAAAGAAACAACAACTTAGAATTAAAGGGAAAATGGGGTCTTTTATCTGTAATAGCCGAGGCGCAGGGGAGGAAGTAGACAGACTATTGAAAGAAATGAAGTTTCAGGTTAAGTTTCATATGGCACTATGATCCATGCGGGATAATTTCTGAGATGAGGGTTAGCAATAAGAATGTTCCATATGTTCATACACCCAATCTTGAGATAGAAAGGTTCGCAAATCAAACAGAATGGGAGCCAAATACTCTGGTTGAAATAGAACAGCAGGACCCTTCGGTCATCATCTCATAGACTAATACACCATAGGTTTCCAAGGAGAAAAGACCCAGGAAGGATACTTCACCTTCCATCATCGAAGTCTCGGCTGAAGATTTCCAATTACACACCAAAAGGCCAAAAACCAATCATGCACTTGACATGGCTAGTGAAAAGGAAATTCAATCCACTAAAACTATGAAAGATTACCGATCACTTCTTAGCACAAGCAACAGGTAGATCATAACTACAGTTTCGTCCAAGAAGCCTATGGATACTCCACTAGTTGACCAACCAAGTAAGGTAGGACCAAAATTGAGTGCTTTTGAGAAGTATGACCTGATCAAGAAGAAAAATCAAATGCTGACCAACGGTACTTATGCTCAGTTTTGGAATCAAACATCAATGGCACATCATAGACTGTTGTTTGCATTTGATACAAAGAAGGGCATAATGCACATGGATTTTTTGTAGGCACAGGTGTCAGACCCGAAGGTAATCACTTATTACAAAAGAGAAACATTCGAGTTTCACACTAAAGATGTGCATCTTGCCGATCAAATGGATCTGCACAGGCAAACTAGAGAAATGGTTTTCTCCATGTTGGCAAATGCTTCTACTACGGCTGCAAAATTACAGGTTTCTCTAAGCAATGTTTAGACACAACTAAAATTAGAAAACATATCATCCTTTGCAAAATATAATAGAATCAAGACGTTGGAAGAATTGGTCCTCAAGATCGGGTATGACCCCTCAAATTTGAAATCAGTTGAGGAGATGTTAAAGAAGAAAAATGTCGATATAGCATCTTTGAGAAAACGGCTGAAACTGCCACCAACTGAAGATGCACAGGCAAAGGAGATAGCTGAGACAGAAGGAGAAAAGGATGAGATTCTCAAGCTGATCATGGAGCAAAGTGCACAGTTGAAAGAGATGGAAGAAGAATTGGAAAGGATAGTGAAAGAGAAAGAACGATCAAAGCCTATGGAAGTCATTCCATTGAGCGCAGTTCCACTCACAGGAGTAAGCACAATATCTGCAGTAGAAATTCCCTCAACAACTCTGGAAAAGACAGTAGAACTGGAGAAATCCATGGAAGAGATGAATTTACAAGAGACAGAGATTAGCAGAATTAAAAAGGAGGTTGAGAACCTTCAGGAACTCAGGTCTTCTTTCCAAACCAGCTACTCTAAGGAGAAACAAACATCAGACAAGCTCAAACAGGAATTGCAACAGCTTCAAAATCAAACAGTGGCAGGAAAAACACTTGGTGAGGTCAAGGAATGTGTCTGGATGGATATTACCAAGTTTGTAAATGAAATATGGCCTATGGTACAAATCATGTTCAAGTAAAACCAACTAGTGCAAAGGAGTAAGCAGGCTATTGAGAAAATAAGAGGAGAACTGGGAGAGATGCCCACAGAAGCCACTGAGATCATTAAATTCTTGAATTCAAAAACCAGAGAAGAGTTAGAGGATTTGAAAAATGAATATAGGATGGAGACCATCCTTGAGTTCAAGAGGGTCCTGACCAAAAGAGGACTGATGCCAGAAAGACTGCAATTTTTATCAAGAGATCTTCCAGTAATACAAAAGGGGCGTTTCACGGGATTCTTGCATGTTATTCATTGGTGATGTTTTCTTTCTATGTTAAATGTTTTTCTCGCTCAATTTTCATATTGTTTCTAATCTAATCTTTTAAAAGTAGCGCATGTTGCAGGACTTATCTTTGTATACCCTGTTTCTGGATTTGAAATATCTTAATGTTTATCTTTCTGATATTATAGTGACGAAATTCTTAAATGCTTCTTTACTTTAATTGTTTTTCTCATCTTTTTTGCTATCCATCACTTTACTTCTAAAATATCCAATGAATGCATTATATTTCCCTATGAAAAGAATCTTTTAGTTTTCGTATAGATATTTTTCTTTATAATACGGACCCCATAGCCCAATGGAGGCATAAAACCCTTTTCAACCAACTTAACAAAAACAACAACAAACCATTCAATTTTATTTTATTTAACTAGCCTAATATCTCAAAGTTAAAACATATCTAAATCATATAGATAGATCCCTCTCTGAAGCTGGTAGGGCTAGATTCTAGTTTCGAAGTGGTTGGGTAAAGTTATCTCTTGTAAATTTCTTCTACTCTGACAACCTCTGGGAATTTACGGAGCGATAACATTTTACACCCATATTTTCCATGTACAGCAACACCACAAGATAATTCATGCTTCACACTTAAAAACCACTTTGTATTACTTCTCTTTCACACCAATAACTTGCGTGCACTAATTTTATGAAGCGCGCCAATATCCACTATGCACCATTTTGGTTCTTGCACTCTTACCCGTTGCGTGAAATTTTTGTATCCCGCACTGATATTCCATGCACATTGCACTCTACACGCTACACCATGCCAGAGTTTAGTACATCTCCACCATGCACCAAAACTCTGTGCACACCACTAACTAAATTGTCGCGTGACAACATATACCCACATTGCGCACGCACCAACAAAACTCGTATGCGCTCTGCCAACACTGCGCACACCACACATGTCATTATTATGTGTGTGCACACCGCGCAATACTAAATTTATCGAGTGGTTTTGTACACCAACATTTTTCCGCGCAACACCGAAATTTAGCGCGCACACCTGCACACTAACATTTTTCCACACGACACCTAAATTTAGTGCACACACTTGCACACTAACCATTTTCCGTGCGGCACTGAAATTTAGCGTGTGCACCAACACACAAATATATTTTCGCACAATGCCGAATATTTCCTATCACAAGATCTTCACTGCGCATCATGCATTTTTAGTGTGCCCACCTGTGCACATTCATTTTTATGCGCATCAATTCCTCGTGAATTCTGCTGCAGAAATTGGGGCTTTTGGCTTAACTCTTTCCCCAATTTACCATCGACATTCTGTAACTATGACATTCATTCAATTTCACCCCAATAACATCCATTCAGCCTCTGTAATAACAAATTTTTGTGGGTTGACATTTCTGGAACGAATTTTAGCCAAAATCATTTCACAAATTGAGAATTTTATTTACTAGTCCTGCTCCATCTGTCACGACTTCACTTTAACTTCAAATTCGACCAACTCTAGGTTTGAATTTGCTAGAACATATATTAAAAAATTAATATCTCACCTCTTGGCCAAATTTCTCCATTTTCCCATGAATTTAACAACGAAAATTGGGGATTTTCCCAATTCCTCATCGTTACTTCTAAACTTTACCATGGGCATTCTGTGACTTGAAATTTGGCTACTTCGAAATCACTCCTTTGTGACATTTCTCTTCAACTCGACTTGCTTGGCCCATCTAGGCTCAGTGTCAAAAACTGAAGCTCTGATACCATGTTGTAACGTCCCCGACCACCCATGGTTAGGCCACGCTACTCAAGAGAACACTTTCTTTTTCTCACTGCGGAACATACTGTAACATGCACAGTATCCAACTGAGTTATACCACATAATTTGTTTTTTTGAACTGCATGCAATTAAAATATATACACACTGAACTCTTGTGAAATCATTATATATAAAATGTAAATATACAAATACATCTGTAAATACACAAATTCACACTAAAATAACAATAAACATATACATGCATCATATATAGGAAATACCCATAAAAATAAACATAGTTATAACCGCACATATGATTACCCATAAAACTAAGCACATAAATAACAATGCAACATGTAAATTTATCACACAATTGGCACTTATCTTGGTAATAATGTCACCAACTATGTGCAGACCTTCCACGAACCTCCCAGCCTTAGACCACACTGTTCATCACTCTCAACAGTGAGTCACCCCCGATATGAGACTAAACTCCACCTAGGTAAAGGGATTCCTAACCAGGCTATAGGCTCATAGACAACAGGAAAGACTCCATCTCAGGTGCCAACTCAAACTAACAGCCTATAGTCCCTCATTCCCCACATGCCTGTCCCACCCTAAGAAATGTGCCCCTTCTCTGCTCAACAATCCTTCGACTTCCCCACTTCCTTTCTGGGCTTCAGCAACAAGCCAGACAGGAAGTCTCAGAGCACTGTACCAACAGTTTTGCACCTTTAGGAAATTAATTCCTCAACAATTCTCTCACCCAGAGAGAAATTTCTCAAGGGCATAACAACCCGCCTCTTCAATATCCCACAGGCCTGACAACCCGCTTCTTCAGTATAGCTCCCAAGATAACTAGCTACAAAAACAGATATGGCTATGGATACGGTTCAGGTACAATGACGGGAAGTATGGAGGATAGCTGACTACATGAGTGAAATGGTCATGGAATCATGGTTGAAAGATGGCAAGAATGATGGAAAAAGATGGGAAAATGAACTAAGTCCAAACTATATGTATGCATGTCCCCAACTTGACACTTGTCATGTTGGGAGTTGCTTTGGCCCACTTGTCCCCACTTTAGAATTTAGGATAAAATAATTACCCATACTTTATGATTTAAGAAATATTAATATAATATTCCTTTTTGGCTTAAGCTCCCTAGATTATCCATTTTCCTTAAATTTTAGCCCCCACCCTTTCCCTCACTAGTGGAGTTTAGTCCCCCATCTCACTTATCATTTATCAACGATGTATTTTATATTAATCATGAGATATATACAAAAATAGGTGCACTGGCCTTTAACATCTAGGCACTCTAGCCTAATTCCAAAACATAAGCATCCTAGCTTATAATAACTGGCTCTCCAGTCTATAAAACATATCATATACATAAAGGCTCCCTAGCCTCAACATCACGTGCACTTACGATGTTGTGCACGGTATCCTGGAATGTGCACACTTTCTCATTTTATCGCATAGTACATGCGGCACTATGCCATGAAATGTGCATACAAAAATGATAACCAACAACTCACCAGCTTAAGTACATTTAAATTTACATTTACAATTGGGTTCGGTCGAGGGATATTACAACACTCTGCACTTCTCCGAGTGTTTCGTTGGTTCCCCCTGTCCATCGCACTTCTGTTGTTGGGTGCTTTTTTGTTCTACACCAAACCTTATGCACAGTAACCACTTGCATTGGTACCAATCCATGATTGTTTCCTTGTGTACGCCCCACCATCTTGCAGGTGTGGCCTTGAGTGATATATCGAGTGCTAAGAGTCTCTTATTTTCTAACACTTCATCCTTGTACCGTGCCAAGAATACTTCCAGATCATTTACTCCATGGAAACTGGGTGGCTCCCTTATCTCTGTACCTACCCATCTTACTGCGTGGTCTATTCTGGTGCATATTCTTGTGGAAACTTCGTGTAGCCTCTATTGCGAGTTCTCTAAACCCATATTTGAGTCTGCTTCACATGAAGTAATGCTCCGACAACTGAGTTTCCCATATGCAGTTGGGTTTATGTAATCCTCATCATGCATAGTTGTTATGTACAACTGGATGATTTCCTCCAAGTCTAAGAAAGTAGGTTCTACAAACCTTTCCCCTTCTAATGGGTCTAATGGCGCGATGACCCTGTATTCTCCTGACTCAAATGTCAATTTCTGTGTCTTAAAATTGATTATGGCTTGGTTATCGAATGCCTAGTCCAAACCAAGTAATGTTGGATATGGTGTTGTGTCATCGACTATTTTAATTACTTCAAAATCTACTTTAGTGCGCACTCCATCCAAGTCTACTATCACTCCTTTTAGTTTGCAAATTTGTATAACTCTGTGTTGGTTTTCTAATTTCAGCCGAACAGGTGAGTATCCTAATGTGGGATCTCCCATGCACTGACATGTCTTCTTTGGTAGTACATTGACTTTAGATCCTAAATCTATTATGATATCTCTCATGTTGAGATATCTGATGTTGGCATTCAGCCTAAACTCCCTACTTGTTCTTCTCCTTGTATGTAGGTGATTGATTGTTTTTTGTTCTAGTTTTCCTTCTATCTCAATGCTACATTTTTCTAATATATTTTGCAATATTTTGACAGAGGATGGGTCATTCAATAGTTTTACTCATGATTGCAAAAATCCTTTGATTGTACTTACTTGTCCCAGGGGTTGCGTTTCTTTGGTATGATCCAATGATGGAGGCATATCATACTCTGGTTCTTCCTTTCTTTGCTATGCAGTTAAAGTCGATGCAGTGCCAGAGCTCTTGTCTAGCTTGTTGAAATGTTTCCTTCTCATTCTGAGCATCAAACTATCTCCTTGGTTTGACATTCTTCTTCACCCACTGGTGTTGTACTGGTTCCTGTTTGGCCGCATCATCTCTAGTTTTAGCACCTCCACGCGTCACTAAGTTGATGTTTTTTCCTTCATCCCTCGCTTCCGTTGAAATCCATTGAAAATTCTGGTTGTTCTGATTCCTCTTTTCTTGGATCTTCCCAAGTAACGTAGGCCATTCTTATGTGTCGTGATTCGATGCGTGACAATACATACAAGTTGCTGGTGGAAGTGGACATCCTCTTGCATATTTCCATGGTTGTTGATAGTTGTGACATACCATTGGTCCTCTACCTCTTCCAAATCCTCCTCTTTCTCATCCTCCACCTCTGTAGCCACCTCGATCTCCTCTTGGTGCATTATACTGAGGCACCTGATTGTACTATGTTGTATTGTACTGAGGTTGTGTTGCATTGTATTGTGGTTGTGCGGTATTATATGGTTGTTGTGCAGTATTATACTATTGTTGTGCAATGTTGTATGGGGTTGGAACTTGGTTAAAATGTGGTGTGGCTTTCCCAGTCATCATTTCTTTCTGCACCCTATATGCATTTGATGTCCTCTCTCACATCAAATCCATCATTCTACAATCTTTGTCATTGTGGCCTACTGACTTGCAAAAGTTGCAATATGAACTCTTTGGGACTGTCTGGTATTTCTGCATCATTGGGAAGTGATATGGATCATGGCCTAGTTTCTTACATATCTCGCACCATAGTCCTCCTGTTGGTAACGGATTTGGCATTCTTGCTGCCTTGTACTGCGCAAATGTTGGACATTCGTTCTTGTGGTGTCCTTTCGTCTTGCATGTGGTACACTAAACGACTTCCTGTTTTTCCTTACCTTTGTTATGGTTTAGCTGGAATGTTAAGTTCTTCAAATCCTCCTTCACTACTTCTATGGCTGGATCCGTCTTCTGATATTGGTTTTCTTCAAGTTGTAGGGCTTCTTGCAGAGCCTCTACCTGTGTTTGAAACTTTTGTTGTCGTAGTGGATATTTCATGTGTGGTAATAGTGAATTGGAGAACAGGTGCCTATGTTGCATATCTGTCATGATATATTTCAACTTCCCTTTCAGGCACTTGAATCTCTGGTCAATTTCCCATACGGATTCTCTTGGTTTCTGTCTATTTTCTATCATATCGTTGATGTACTAATCCTCTAAACTTGGCTTTTGAAACTCATTTATCGACAACTTCTTGATATCCGCATTTTTTCTGGTTGTCCCTGGTGGATTGCTTATGGCTAAAATCATATACCAATCTAATGCATGATCCCTTAGTGTAATCTCTAGTTGTGAAAGTTTAGTATCTTCTTCAGTGATCTGTTTTTATTCCCAGTTCTTCTCACAGATAAACGGGTGTTTTTTCGGGTCCTCCGATGCTTCTCCTTTGAATTCTGGCAACCTGATAGTGGGATCATGTTCAGACATTGTGAATGCTGAAATACTACCTCCACGTGGATTAGACACTTTACTAATGCTTCATGAACTGGCTCCTCCAGTTTTTGTTCCTTGTGTATATGTACTTCCTGATGTCTTCCTTCTCCCGAAATTCGGTTGTCTAAATGGTGGTGTTCTTTTTGGTGTGTTAGTTGTACATGGATTTATGGGTTCTACATTAACATTAACATCGATAGTATTGCTACCCTATATTCCCACTCTTGGACCTCTTGTCTTCCTCTCATATGTTTCATGTAGGATTTACTTAATATGCTCCACAGCCCGGATATCCTCTACCTCTTCTTCATCACTCGCCAAGCCTTCCCTTACGACTATGACTCTCTTTTTGGTATTCACCTTGTATTGGTAGGGTACTCCACTGTGCGTCTTTCCAACTGTCGCCATGATCCACTTGATCTGGTTGTTTTCCATCATGATTGGGTACAAGGGTTCCTCCTTCTTTCCTTTATCCATTTCTCCTTCCATATCTCCTCTTTCTATCAATGCTTCCCCCCTTCCCCCATGCACACAGGGAAGTTTAGCTATCTGACTCCATTGTTATTGCACCTTTGTTGTTTAGCAGTATCTTAATAGAAGTATACAACGATCTAATATACCTTCCTCGAGTTCTGCATAGAAACTCTTTCTCCACTGTGTTGTATGACTTCGTTGTATCGACTGCAAATTATGTTCAAAAGCCTGCTACAATACTGTCAAGCCAAAAATATACTTTGCTGGTGAATTTGTTGTTCACCTTCTGTAACCACTTAATCTAAACTGAGGTCCACTCTAACTTTCATATCCGGTTTGATGCATGGTTATCCTTCAACCTCAATATCCACTCCTGTAATAAATGTGGAAAATCACAAAAAAATATTTCATGCAAATCAGTAAAAACATACTTCTCAAGGTATTTGTGAAGTGTTATTCTAGGGTTTCTGGTATGTTTCTGTACAAACTCTAGCTCCTTTGTTTTTAGCCAGCTTTCGATCTCTACTTTCATAGGATTCCACGGTATCAACATCCCTTTATAGCGACACATTCTCCTCACCTTATCATCATCCGATTCAGTATTCTCTTGACCCACTGTCCGCAAATCTTACAAATTTTGAACAGATCCCAACTACTCAATCCTATCATGTTCCAACCAATGGAAACATAACCATTTGTTGGTTTATTATTTTATATGTTTGAGTTTATATCTTCCATACGCTTGACCCAGGGTTCATGTCTATTGGGGTTCCAAGAAATCCTCTAAAACTATCGACCCTCCTGGTAAACCAGAAGGCAATACAACACACATAGTGCACTGCGTAGTCTCACCCGAGATAGTCTTAATGGGTGATTGAAATACTCAAGTGTTTGCAGCCTAGGATTGAGTGGATATCTGAGAAGTGTGCATTGAAAGTTATATTTAACTTATTAAATCAATAAATTGTCATTCACGATTATGGATGGAATATAATCAACTCATTTATTCAGCATACTAATATCTACGTAGAAAACAATATGCAAACACATGAATTCAATCACATAATAGAGGTTTTACCATGTTTCACCCCCTCATGGGCTATGTCCACAAAGAACTGGCTCTTAATCTCTTCTATTATAGAAGTTCCAAAACTACAATGCCACACGCTTTACAACTCCTCTCAGTCAGGTCGAGATCTATTATGAGGCAGACTAGATCGCACCAGGCTCCTCAACCTACATTCTAACCCTCAAGATCTACCCTCCTTGCTCCTCTCCAAATCAATAGCTTACAAAATTAGGTCGTATAGAAAAATATTACAACTAGCCATCAAAACAAGACTCCTCCTTGATCTAAAAAGATATTTTAAATGACAATGGTTGAGTGCTAAGCATTAGTTATTAAACCATTTGGGAAACTAATGAAATAGGAATAATTATAAAGGAAAAATGACTTCCATAAGAAATGTACATATCTGAACATAAGCATGAAGAATAACAAACCATAAAACACCAAAGTGATAACGGAGTTCGACAATCTCGCCTATGTCTTCGAGCCTTTGTCTTAGTGGGTGAGCCTTTCTTATTTTTGTTTAAATATTTAAAAGTACATCATGATAGTGCCAAAAAGGTTACAAATTGATATTCTCTTGTTCTACCATATCTATAGAACCCAAAAAAACTAACATCATTGAAATCGAATGACCGGAGCTCCCAGAAATGGCCCGCAAAGGTGCTCTCCTCAATGGCTTCACTGCATAAAAATGGCTTTGGCTTGGAAAAACTTCAGCATGTACCTATTCTAAACCTCCTCCTTGGATTCAAGAACCTCTAGTTTTTATATAACTGAAGGTGGTAACAACCTTCCAACTTCTCCCAAAGATTTGGCCTAAAAAAAGGCCCAATATCCCCCAAAATCAGCCAAAATCCCTTCAAACTACTGAACAAATCATTACAAAATCTTTATTATAAAGTAATAAACCCACTTTTGTGAAAATAAGGGTGCAACCCCTTTATCTCCATGCTCTTGGTCATATGTAGGGTGGCCATGTGGCCTTGGTCTAGGTCTTATTGCGTTGGCCCCCTTATCCCAGCTCCTGGTTACATGCAGTGGCCATATGGCCCTCAGGCTATGCTCCATGCACTAACTTCTTGATAGCCCCCCGATGGTATAGCCCATGGTTAAGCCCCTGGTCGGAGGGCTAGCCCGGTCGACTGGAGCTAACCTCTATATACCCACGCTAACTGTTTTACACCTGGGCACATGGTACAATTCGCGCCATCAGAGGAATCGGGAGCTAATAGTCCCATACCAAAGCATGCACCAATGAATGTGTAGTGGTTGTATGACAGGGTTGTATGGAGTGCTTCGGGATTGGGACTAGGATCTTAACACATGCGCCAACACACTAATCCATGCCAAGCAACAAGGGTATGAGTATATGGTAAATCGTTGAACCAGGGGTTGGGGCTAGGTCCCAACCCTTTCTCTGCCTGACTGTCAACATATATCACTTTATATATAATGTTTTCCACCATATAAATCAAGGAACCCCATGGGAGGGATAGCTAGCCCGGCACTGCCAAGTCATTAGACCGGACGAGAGGTCACGAGTTCGAATTCCATAGACCATAAACTTTTACCACAACAAACAACCAATGGGGGGGGTGCCACATGGCAACCCAGGACTGGGCCATGTAGCACCACATTATTCATCCAAATAACCTGCCACGTGTTGAGAGACCATTCTTCCACTTCCAACCCAGTCAACATGTTGATAGTACCTGCCACGTCAGCATCATGCCATGTGTCACCCTTGCAGTGGTGCCACATGTCACGATATGATTCATCCACCTTTACCTACCCACATCAGCGCCAACTATACCTTGACACATCATTTGTATGGTCGTATGTCCTGTACAGTTAGTTGTCACATGGCACTGTACAGACTATACAGTCAACATCTTTTTTTCTTATTTGGAAAAACAAACATATCACGATATCTGGAGCATACGACATATATTTGATCCCATTCAAGTTATGTTGGGTTTGTAACATTGAGGCCTACACACACATGTGTTTTGAAGAGATTCTAAGAAAATTGTTTTTTAGGTCTTCCTGGACCCATTCTAGTCTCGAGATCCAATTTTGGATCACACCTCCCCACTAAAGACCTTTTGGTCCTCCAAAAGGTTATTTAACAGTCATCAAGTGTAGGATAGGACACCCAAATTGTTATTTGTCTTTAAAATCTGTCCTGTGCACTTGTCTCATCAAGATCAACTGTAAAAAAATCATGATAACTGACAGCATATTGTTAGCCATTTGTACCATGTCACATCTTACTGAAGCCACTATCATCCATGTTGATAACATTACTAATGATAACATCAGAAATATGACTGCAAATGAGTTAATATGTTTGTAATACTTGCACGACATTAGCTTATCTTGAAGCAAAGTGTGATTGATCTTCCATTCTACAATCATCTCATGTTATTTCTTAAGATCAATTACTTGATTTGAAACAATTATAGGTGTGTTTCTTTCTTGAGCCGCCTTTCTTAATTGTTCCATAGTTTGAAGAGATTTATTTGCCTTTAAATGATGAGCATGAACAACATATTATTTTCCTGCTGATTAAATGATATTGATTATTTTCCTTGTAGAAGATTGCTTTATGATCATAAAAGTAAGGACTTCCTAAGACCATTTCACATTCACTTAGTGGCACCACATCACATGTTATCTCGTCCACAAACTTAGATGAAATTGAAAATTTAAATGTGCATTGCTTTGTTATGTGCAATTGATGATTGTTGCCTATTTGTTTAAGTGTGTAAGGATTATGATGCATTTGAGTGTTTAATCCCAATTGTTTAACCAATTCTTCTGAAATCAAGTTAGATTGAGATCCACTATCTATCAATGTTTTGACCTTAGTATGCCTCATTATGACCCTTATGTGAAACAATTTACTTCTAGAATCAAATCCTTCACCAATTTTACCTGTCATACTAACCAATGAAAATTTAGATTCATCACTTGAATCTGATCTCAAGTTTGTTGGTCGTGTTGTTGTTGCAATTGTTTGCCTCCCTTTATTCTCTTTGAGCCACTTTGGTCTCTTCTCGAGATGCAACTTCCAACAACGGTCCTCATCATGCCCCTCTTTCTTACAATGCTTGTAAGAAGGATTCTCTTCCTTTCTCATCATTGAATTTTACTTCTTGCCATTCCACCTCTTTTTGTCCTCTTTCCTGGAAGACGATTCCCGTGATACACCAACCCTTGTTTTCCTTTCTTCAATGTATGTCTCTTGAACATAAACCTCATCAAGATTAGTAGGTCCAAACATGAATACAATGTTTTGACTATGTGCAGTTAAACCTCCTATATACTTCATAAGAGTTTTTTGGGTATGTAAAGGAATATCTAACATCAATGCCATTTTACGAAAACCATCGGTGTATTCTTGCATTGTTTGTCCTTTTCTTAGTTTAAGAGCTTTCCATTCAATTAAATCTTTCTCTTTATAACCAAAAGGATAGAATTTCTTTCTGAGTGTAGAAATAAAACTTTGCCATGATGGAAATACATTACCCACTTGTTGCGTGCCATTTTACAACTTGCTTTGCCACTAGATGAGTGTTGTGCCTGCAAGTCTAAGCAATGCCAACTTGATCTGAGTTGCCTCATCCTTGATTTGTTGCACACTTCAATAAACCTCCATCTGTCTGACCCAATTATCAAGCCTCTCTTCATTGACTTCACCATATTACATAGGTAATTCAAATTTCACATCAAGTTTTAGTAAAGGCATTTCTTGTTTATGTTTATGAACATGTTTTCTTGCGGTGCTTTTAGAAATTGAACTTGAAGAAGAAGGAGAAGGAGGAGGTGAAGGAGAAAATTGAGGAGGATCCTCTCCTTCTTCACTTTTTCCCTTTGAATATTCACCCAGATTTTGTCTCTTCCATTCCAAGAATCTTCATACAAAACCGTCATCATCTCCGACATGGCGAAGAAAGATTTTCAAAAAAATTTCTCATCATAAGAAATTCCCTCTTTCGATGCCATATTCTCACTATGAGAAGTTCTCTTTCTCAATCCAATCAATGTATTCTCTTCAACAAGCTCACCTTCACCACGATTCAATGTTTCCTTGGTAATCATGCAAACTCAAAAACCAAACGTCAACTAGCTCTGACACAACTTGATCTGAAAATATCTTTTAAACGAGAATGGTTGAGTTTTAAGCATGAGTTATTAAACCATTTATGAAACTAATGAAAGAGGAATAATTACAAAGGAAACACGAAATCCATAAAGCAATGTATAGATCTGAACATAAGCATGAAGAACATCAAACCATAAAACACCAAAGTGATAACGAAGTTTGACAATCTTGCCTACGTCTTCGGGCCTTTGTCTCAGTGGGTGAGGATTTCTTATTTATGTTCGAATATTTAAAAGTACATCATGATAGTGACAAAAATGTTCTAAACTGATATGGTCTTGTTCTACCAGATCTCTAGAACCCAACAAAACTTATGGCACTGAAATCGGATGATCGAAGCTCTCAGAAATGGCCCACAAAGGTGCTCTCCTCAATGGCTTCCTTGCACAAAAATGGATTTGGCTTGGACAAACTTCAACATGTACCTGTTATGAACCTCCTTGGCTTCAATAACCTCTGTTTTTTATAGACCTGAATTCGGTAACAACCTCCCAACTTCTCCCCAAGATCTGGCCTCAAAAAGAGCCCAATATCCCCCAAAATTGGCCAAAATCCCTTCAAACTGCTGAAAAAATCATTACAAAATATTTATTATAAAGTAATAAACCCACTTTTGTAAAAATAAGGGTGGAACCCCTTTATCTTTGAGCTCCTGGTCATATGGAGGGTGGCCATGTGGCCTCGGGCTAGGTCCTAGTGCACTGCCCCCCTTATCCCGTCTCTTGGTTACATGCAGTGGCCATATGGCCCTCGGGCTATGCTCCACGCACTAATTGCTTGATTCCCCCCTCGAAGGTATAGCCCATGGTTAAGCCCCTGGTCGACGGGCTAGCCTGGTCGACTGGGGCTAGCCTCTATATACCTGGGGTGCCACATGGAAGCCTAGGACTAGGCCGCGTGGCACCACATTATTCGTCCAAATAACCTTCCACGTGTCAAGAGACCATTTTTCCACTTCCAACCTAGTCAACATGTTGATCGTACCTTCCACATTAGCATCGTGATATGTGTCACCCTTGCAATGGTTCCATGTGTCATGATCTGATTCATCCACCTGTACCTACCCATTTCAGTGCCAACTGTACCCTTTCACGTCAGTTGTACGGCCTGTACAGTCAGCTGCCACATGGCATTGTACAGTCAACATCATTTTTGTCTCTTTGGCAAAAAAAACAGATTACAATATCTAGAGCATACGAAGTTCGTTGAACTTGTTCAAGTTGTGTTGGGTTCGTAACGTCGAGGCCTATGCACACGTCTGTTTTGAAGATATTATGAGCACTTTAATTTTTAGGCCTTCCTAGACCCATTTTGGTCCCGAGATCCAATTATGGATCACTCCTCAAGACCCTCTATATCTGCCTCTATCTCTTGTTCTATCCTCTTTGGTCTCTCTCTATTAGACCTAGGTATCTATATTTATATGTTCCTATCTCACCAGCCATTACAATGTATTCAAAAACCCTAACCATAACGTCATTAGGTATTCCATGCATGCGCACGTGTTGTTATTCCTTCTAGTTGTCGCTTTCCTCATGTATGTCTTCCTTCCCAAAATAGCCTTTCTTTTCGCTTTGGCCTACTTCCAATAGACCCAATGGTTGGAATCCCAATCCCACCTGAAATGGGTTGTGGTCAGTTGAGATATGTAGGGCTCTGTTGTAACTATGTTGAACATAGGGAAGACTCTCATCCCATGTGTGGGGGTGCTTGGAATTGTACATGTGTAGGATATGCACGATCATTTGATTGACGAACTCAGTTTATCCATCTTTCTGGGGGTGGAAAGAAGTGGATTTGGTGAGCTTGGTGTCCATCAGTGACCAGAGGCTCGACCATAATGTATTGTGGAACCTATTGTCCTGATATGAGACAATGGTTTTTAGGATTCCAAAATGTACCCATATTCGTTCAAAGAATAGCTTGGCAATGGCCTCTTTTGTGATTCTCTTCTTACAGGCGACCAAAATCGCCATCTTGGAAAAGAGATCAACAACCACAAAAACACAATCATTTCCCCACTTGGTGGATGGAAGGCCTGACATGTAATCCATTGAGATGGATTCCCATGGTGTATCAGGTGTAGGAAGAGGGGTGTACATGCCTTGTTTCTTAGTGGCTAGTTTGGAAATATCATAAGAAATGCATGACTTGATATACTTTTCCACATCATGTCGAAGTTTCATCCAGTAGAAATGTTTCTGTAGTATTGCCACTATCTTTTCAACGCTGAAGTGTCCTACCACACGAATGTAGTGGGCTTCCAAAATGATTTTTTCTCACTCGCTTGATGGAACATAGAGATGTCCTAGATGGCACAATAACTTGTCCTAAAGATGGAAATTAGCGACAAATGAGTTTGCACCCAACATTTGGTAGGTGGTGTCGAAGTCATGGTCTATCTCATAGAGGTGGGGCCATCCAGAGGTCTCATGGAATCAAGAGTCTAGCACCATGGTGAGTGTCATGACTGGAGGTCAGTTGAGACAATCAGTGACTCGATTGGTACTTCTTGTTTTATACTTGATGTTGAGGTGGAATTGTTGCAAGTATGTGCACCACTTCTGATGGCGATCATTCTACAATTTGACTTGTGTCTGCATGAACTGCAGTGGCTTATGATCAATGTGGATGACTGTCTCCTTCCCAAGAATGTAATGTCTCCACTGGTGGCAGGCTTGCACAATGGAGTACATTTCTTTTTCATAAGTAGGGTGCTTACAAACAACATCTGATAGTGTCTCACTATGATAGGCCACATGGTGGTCATGCTGAGTGAGAACAACGCCCACAACATAGTCTGAAGCATATGTCTTGATCTCAAAGGGTTGTTGCAAGTATGGTAATGAAAGTATTGAGGCTGAGAACAAGCACTGCTTCAAATCATCAAATGCTTGTTGTTGGGACAGGGCCCACACAATTTTTTCCTTACCACCTATCGGTGCAATCATATGCATAATATATTACCAAACATAAATTATCAACTGAGATTCGTAATCAATAGATTTGTTACACTATATGTGCTAGAAACATGTGGTTTAACTATGTCTGATGAGTATAGCTTAAATAATAAAACAATTTAGAAACCAACACACACTTTTAAAAATAACACTCTTCACACAATTCAAAAATTAAAAAGAAAAACTCATAGACAAGCATATGATCTAAAACTCTTTCTTAGGTGACTAATATGTTCATTGTAGGCTCATGAAGAAGAAATATTAACTTTGATTCTATCTCCTGGAGCAACTAAACTAACAACAATTAACACGCTGCATATTCTTAAAAAGGAAACTCAATCAAGCTTAAAAGAAATAATAGGTAGAGGAAGACACTCCATTGTAGGTGCATGTACGGTGAGAGATGGAGGCCTTGATTGTGCATGTGTTTCCAAGGTGTAACCTAATTAATTCAGGAAAAAACTCTATGTATGTTGAGATAGTCCATTATAGGCTCATGTAGGGTGAAAGATGGAGATATCAATTATCCCTAGATTTGCAAGATAGAAACAAGACTACATCATTAAGTCTACCAAATGATTGTCTACACACACATACAAGGATAACAAATATTCACTCAAGAATCTATGTTGCACTCATAAATCCATTTTACACTCCAGAAATATATATTGCACTCCAGAAATGATCACTCACTCACTCAAAATTACCACACATCTTTATTTCATTTTGTCAAATGTTTATTGAAACAAAATAGAAATAAAGTTAGATGTTATGATCAAAACACAAAATGATTTTATCCATACAAAAAAAAGAATTATATATACAATAGATACAAATAAGATTACCTTGGTTGGGTCGGTGGGCCCTTCTCGTACCAACAAGGTAGCTTTAAAAGAAATTTACAGAATGAAAGGTTTGATAACACACATCAATTCCATGAACTGCAATTTATATCATTACTTGAGAAATAGGTGTACAATCAACAATCCTCAAAAATCAAACCTACAACATAAAAATTCCTCCCCTTTCCTAAGACTTATGAGGTATTATTTATACATTAAATCCTTGGAGGAATGGATGAAACCGAATCCCCAAACTCAGAAAACAATTTTTACAATTTTAGGATAAATCCCAAAAATCTGGGTTTTTCATCAATTTGGGCAGATTCGAGTTAGAGATCTACCCATATATTCTAAAAGAAATCAAATTTTGGAAATGTTCTTGTGTTTACTCAATTTTCCATATTCTAGACAAAACCCATTTCGTAGAATTTCTATATTTGATGCCATTTGCATGAAAATTGAGGAGCAAGTTGGTAGTTTGAGATTTTTGCTAATTTTTGTAGAATCATTCCCCCTGAGATGGAGGTCCACACATGTGATATGGGTGAATTATGACTCACATTTATTCAATTAAATTTTTCTCTGGACAAAACCCATGTCCCCGATTTTCTTCTAGAACCATTCCAAAATTTCAAATTATTTCTAGTATTGAACGGTTGTTGATTGGTACTGGATGAGATGAGTACTGGATGAACACCGAAATAGGTACCAAATGAATATGGGTTGTTTTCATAAGGTCTACTTAGACCATTCAAAGTAATTAGAGAGCTTAAAACATCAAATATTCAATCGAAATCATTAATAAATCATCATAAATCATGATTAAACATAAGTTACCTCATATGTACACAATAATGGCTAAAAGACATGTTTGTTTAGGAAAATAGAAACATAGTGCATATGTATAAGGAAACATTTTTTAGGATATGGGACAAGATAAGACAATTGGAGGTGAAAAAAATGAGGCTCAACACCACCACCCCTGGTTACTTGGTTGAGGGCCCATGAAATATTGGAGAATCCCAACACGAACCTGCGATAGAAATTGGCAAGGCCCAAGAAGCTCAGAAGCTCAATGAGTTTAGTTGGGTCTGGCCAATCAAGAATGACCTAGATCTTGGTTGGATCCACATGTAAACCATGTTGATCAATGATGTATCCCAGGTAATGGACCTTTTCCATGTCGAAGGAGCATTTTTGCAAGTTGGCATACAACTTATATTGCCACAGGGTGTGTAGAACCTACTGAATATGTTGCAAGTGTTCTTCCCAAGTATTGTTCTAGATGAGAATGTCATTCAGATACACCACTAAAAACATATTGGTGAATGGTCATAGGATATCACCCATCATTCTCATGAAAGTTGTTGGAGCATTTGTCAAACCAAAGGGCATGACCAGCCATTCAAAAATGCCTTCTTTTGACTTGAAGGCGGTCTTCTATACATATTTCTATTCTATTGGGACTTGGTGATAGCTAGAATTCAACTCAATCTTACTAAAGTATTTGGCCCCCATGAGCTAATCAAGGAGGTCGTCGATTCAGGGAATCAGGTACTGATTTGACTGTGATTTTATTCAGGGCCTGGTAATCAATGCAGAGTCACCAGGTCCCATCTTTCTTCTCCACTTGCATGATTGGGCTCCCACAAGGTGATTATTTGGGACAGATGTGCCCCTTATGGAGCATTTCTTGGATCTGCAACTTGATCTCCTCATTCTCTAACAGAGAGCGGCGATAGACTGACCCATTGGGCAGAAATGTGTCGAGGGTCAGATTGATGTGATACTTGACTTGACAGTCAGAGGTAACTCAATAAGTGAGGAGAATATATCTGAGTATTCTTCCACGACCTTATCCACTTTTTTCTACTATGTGGTGAGGTCGGTCGTGGAGGCCCTGGATGTGGCTGTGATATTTCGCTTACTCTGAGAGTGAATAATGAAGAAGACAAACTTCCTGGTCTGTGAGATGACCTTCTTACATTGCTTGGCAGAGATCAATGAAAAATCACTAGGTAGGACTGCCTCGAGTATCCTATACAATTTCTTGTTCAAAGTAATAATAACATTGCAAGGCCTAGACTCATATATAGCATGACATTTCCATAAATACATTTGGCCCAAACTAACATTACAAACTTCGAGAAGAGCAACATCACACAATACCTCGTCTCTGAAGGGCTTGATGTTGTATGACAAGCAACATTGTTGGTTGGCGCTAAGATCGCTTCCTTGGTGGAGCCATCCAATGGTGTAGGGTTGTGGTTGTGGCATTGTCGGTAGGGATAGTTGTTTGATGACCTCTGCTGAGATGAGGTTCTTCTGGATACTGCTATCAATGATGAAGTGCAGTGAGGTACCCTTCACCCACATCTATGAATGAAAAATGTGCTCTCCTTCCTCTAGCTCGTCTGGTTCACTGGGCTAGAACTTGGTGGTAGTAATGGTAGCACTGGGTTCTGCATCAATGATCCATCTCCCCCTTTATAGTTATGACTTAGATTTGAAACCTGCATCTGATTCAGAGGATTTCACCTCAGCCACCAGCGATTTCTTTGAGCGACAATTAGCAGTGTTATGCGAGGGGATTTTATGGAAGTCACACCACTTCGCGGTATCTTTCTTTGTCTTTCTGGTGTCCTTCTTTTCTTGCAACTTGGGCTGGTTTTTCTAAGGCTATCCATATTTTCTTTGTCCTTTGTTCTGCAGGTTGCAGCCACCCTTTCCTTTCTTTTGCTTCAAGGTGTTCCCAGGCCCAAATTTCCATGTCTTTTATTTAAGCTTTTGCTCGATTTTGACGGCATATCGGTAGGCCGCGCCCAAGGACGAGATGTCTGGAAACATAATTTAGGCTTGGATGTATCTATGCATACCACCACGATACTTTAGCACTAGATGTCACTCAAAATATTTGATACCCATCTTGGTGTGCAAGGTATGGAAGATAGTTTTGAACTCGGTCACTGCCTAGTCTCTTTCCTACCGCAGTGTGGTCCATTTTGTATACATGTCATCATAAATTTCGATAGGGTAGTATTATTCCTTAATAGCATCCCTAAAGGACTCCCAGGTGACTGTGACTATAAATAATATGGGTTCCTCTGTTTCCTTTTGTGCACAGAAAGTTTACCACCATTATTTGACATGGAGAACGACCATGAGGAGTGCAAAATTAATCTTTTCTCTATTCAAAAACTTATGGACAAAGAAATACCCTTCTAGTAGATTCAACCATTTGTCTACAACATCTGCGTCTATATAACCTTCAAATATAGGAATATCAAAGTTGATTTGTACCTTGAAGGGGGCGACGCCTTCATTTGAGGAAGATGTGTCACATATTGGTAGTCGCCGAAGGATTTGCACAAAAATATCCATCATCTTGTTCCTTTGTTGCATGAGGGATTCCTTGAGAAACATTTTGAAAGGATCTCTTGTCCCTTCATATTTATTTTCTCCTACCATGAGAAGTCGCTTGGGCATGTGAGCTATTTTTTCCTCAAGAGAAACAAGCTCGAGACGCAATTCTTTGTACCATGACCTCATTAGGAACATGCATTAAGAACGACAAGGACCAGACCGCTCTGATACCAATGATACATATTTTATGAGCAAGACGAAGTGAATATAGATTATTATTAAAATACGCTCAACACAAAATAATAGAGATATAGTAAAAATGGTTTTTATTCAATAATGAAATAATTTGAAACCGTAAAATGCAGTGGAAAACAAGCTTGTTGGAATGGTGGGGGCTTATCTCTGAGAAGAGATGTGATGGTTGCACTCATTCACAAGAAGATGACTATAATGAGGCTCTGAAGGCCTTTTTTACAATAAAAATGAATTCTAAAACCCTAGACATCCAAAATCCTAACCCTAGAAGATGAAGCGCCAAAAGTCATGTGGGGCCCATTGGGGTAAGTTAGTAAATCAACTTCCCAAGGTCGTAACATTTGCATACAATCTTCGTTTTAAGCGCACGATATCCCATTAGAAAATTATATTAGAGAACTGCAAAATTTTTCATCAAACTCTAAGTTTTACTACTACCTAACTATGGCGAGCCCTAAAAATGTTGTTTAGGGCCTCAAAATGGCCCCAGAAGTCGAGGAGCCAAAAAGTAGGAAAACAATTGCCAAACTTCCAAAATGAACCAATTGGAATAAGTGGGAGGCCACCGACATCCATCTGATTCACTTCTGGTAAAATTTTGGCTCAACATAAAGGAATCAAACATCTTGTATCATTTCCTAAGTACCTTTAGGCTATACAATGATTCCCTAAGTTTGCAAACAAATCTCCCTTTGTGATCCTGAACAACTTCTGATTGTTTCATGTACATATATATTCTAGTGATGATTTTGTGTACAATAGGATCGCACAATATACATCCCTTATCTCCATCACTATAACCAATAGAGATATTAATCTTGCAAAAATTAAAAGATTGTAATTCTAGACATAGCTTATGATTTATTAGTACCTGCAGCCCCGACCCTTTTTCACTCATATGGCCTAGTCATTGATTCCATAAAAAAGTGTATTCTCTTTCTTTCTTAGATACCATTGTTGCTTCATTAACTTGATTTTTTCCTTCAAGTTTGTAAAGGTTTCCAATATTTGTGGCCTTTATAACAACTAAGATTCCCTTGGATACTTTTAGTGCTCCACCTTGACCTGTGAACTTGTAACCTCTAGAATCCAAAACTCCCGAAGAAATTAAATTATTTTTAAGTTATGGTACATGTATAAAATCCATTAACTTTCTTACAATACCATCAAACATCTTAATCTTAATGCTCCCAATCCTAAGAGTTTTAGAAGAAATGTCATTTCCCATAAAAACAACACCATCATCTATATATTGTTAATAAGAGAACCAACTTCTATATGAACACATGTGATGGGAAGCAACATAATCTAAAAACTATTCTTCTTGATATTGTGAGATACTACAAATAGATAAAACATCATCAAGGAATGTTGGTTTTCTTGGTTTGAGTTTCTAGGGTAAAATCTATGTGTATTGTGTGTTTGTTGTGTCATTTACTTTCTTGATTAAATATTTCTTCCTCTCTTATACTAGGTTTAGTGTGGAAGTGTTCATCATTTCCTAACAATGGTACAATGACCTAGCTATGAAAATGTATCTTTTGTATGGAGAACACCTTCCTTCATGAGGAATGGTTCAAACTCAAAGTGGTTGAGTATATTTTGAGTTACTATGTGAGAGGGCCCATTCCCACTCATTATAGGTAGGACTGATCCGTCAGGATTTTTCAATGACTTATGGTTGAGTTTTAATTTTACATGCGTTAATTAACCATTTGAGAAACTTAGTGAAAGAATGAGGAAAGAAGAGGAATTATGACAGCCATATATACATTTGCAGATCTGAAATAAAAGAATTAACA
>JASDQU010945643.1:23995-37035 GCA_032191745.1 Picea mariana
AATATTATGGCTTATAAGATCCTGCCTTGGTTGTATCCACATGGCTTGCCTTGTTGCCCAGAAGTTAGCGTTGTTCCCATATCGCATGACAGCTTCTAGTGTTATTCTCCATGATAGGTTAATGGATTCCTGCATATCTCATAGGTATTCTTCGAAGATGATTCCATTTTCCCTCTTCTGTCTGGCCTGTGGCCTTGATCTCAGTACTCGATATCTCGCTCCCTCGGGCTGTGAACTTGTAGAAAAAACTACATATTCTGGTTCCCGCCATCCCATGAAGGCTATAAGGGTTATCAGCCATGAGTAATGAAATTCGGTGCCAAGTTCCTGTGCATCCCTGCAATCCATTTGGAATAAGTTTAACAGATAAGGTGCCCATCTCACGAAGGTTCCTTCTGCGCACTGAGCTGTAATTGCGATGACTCCTATTGGTACTTCATCTTTGCGACATTTCCTTAGAAACTTATAGGCTAAGATCTTTGCACCCAATTGTGTTGCTAGGTTGTTGATCCGTTTGATTATAACGCCTCTTGTTCCCCTCGCGGTGTCGTATTTCTTCTTCATTTCCTCTGCTAACATTTTTTCCTTGGATTTATCATCCAGAATCACTGTGGGGTCCATACTCCAGCTGGGTAGTCCTGTTATTTGAGTGATAAGGTCCACTATTATGGGGATGGGTCTATCGAGCCATATATCCCCTCCATGCGTAACTACTAACAACTGCTTGATACATGCAGTTGCATACTAGCCTCTGCCAAAGTGTGGGAGTTGTAACCGTCCTTAAATGTCAGTTCGGTCTAGTCCAACTACCCACTAATGTGGCTGACTGATTGTTTCTCCAAGTTGGTTAACCACTATGTTCTGCATATACACTCTGGGTGCAAGTTTTGGGTACTTAGTGTCATCTCAAACATCATGGTCAGAATACTTAAGCTTCCCAACATGACCTAGTAACTGTCGTTCTACCTGTACTCCCTCCAGTATGCGTGGTAGCACAATTTATGCTGCCGGTTTCTTACAAGGTGAGATCGGTATCAAAATTTTGTCATCCTAATGTGGTACGAAGTTCCAACAATCACCGTTTATTTCCCTGTAAGCCATTCTGGCCAAGCTGAGGTAGTTCCTGCGGTTTCTTCTGTCTGTTGATCAAAGTTGGGTACCTGCAGCTCGTCAGATTGCCCTTATGATCCTTGATTCTGTGTTGTACCATTACCTTCAGTGGCTGGTTTGGTGCTTTCTGGGATCACTTCATGTTGATGTTCCGCTTCTTCATTTGGAGGTTCCCGTGGTTCTGCTTGCATGTCCTCTTTCAGTTCCTCTGGTTGTGGCTGTTGAATCTCTTCTAGTATCTGTGTAGGGCTCACCGGTGGTATCTCTGGGGATGGGATCTCATCAATGTCGATGATATCCGGTTGCTTCTACTCGTTTTATTCCAGCGGTCCTTGTGACCTAGTTTGAACTCTGGTCGGTCTGGCAGTCGAGGTTGGTTCAATGGACTTCGGTGGTGCCATAGTGGTGAGTGTCGAGCGTCTTCTATCTATAGAGGTCTATGATCTCACTATGTTCGTTTGAACTATCGTTTCTTTCTCCATGTTCTTCTTTCATGAATATACAAGTTGCTTCCATGCTCGCATGTTGTAGGAGATTTTGCTTATGCTTATTGAAGACGCTTCCTCCATGATGTGATTTTTCACCATAACTGTGGATTCAATGCATGTGCGGTAGTTTCTTACTTGCCATTACGCTTCTCTGTCCATTTCCAATTAGTGTGTTTAATGTGATGTTCCATCAGTCCTTTCTGTGCCTTAATTCTGCTTTGTGCTATCCTATTGTCCTACTTTTGCCGAATTTCTATTTCCCGCTCGTTTGGCTTAGGCGTGTGAACGTTACTTTAGCCTTTACTACATTCATGTTACGAGTGTCCTGTGGATTTTTCACGGCTTTTCACTTTTTTTTTTTTTTACTGCGCGGTGTGTGTTCGACTGTCTTTGTACAGCTTCTGTTGGCTCCCATTGATCATTCCTCAGAGGTCTGTGCCTGCTAGATCTCTTAGCTATAAAAATCCATCATTTGTTACATATTTGACCTCGTATGGTCCTAACCAATGCATTCTCAGCTTTCCTGGGTGCTGAAACGATTTGTTGTCGTAGAGAAATACTAGATCTCCTTCCGTGAATGTCTTCTTCTTAATGTGTCAATCGTGCCATGCTTTGTACTTGGCCTTCTACACTTGTTGATGGAATACTACCAGGATTCAATCTTCCTCCATTGCTAACAGCTGATGCAACCTTTCTTGTATCACACCACACTCTGTTATTTGTGTGATATCGACTACGCGTAAGCTGGGTATTAGAAATTCCAATGGTACTACTGCTTCTTGGTCGTAGATGAGTTTGAATGGTGTGTGACTTTTCAACTTCTTACATGTCATCCTATACACCCATAATACTGCTGGTACTTTGAGATCCCAGTCGTCTCTGTTGACATTAAAGATCTTTGTCAATGTGTTCTCTAGAATTTTGTTGAAGGCTTCTATTGTGTCGTTTGCTTGTGGGTGATACGGTGTGATTTTCTGGTGGTGAACTTCAAATTCTTCGAGCATCACGCAGATAGTGATATTTAGGAAATGAGTGCCTTGATCACTCATCAGAACTCTTGGGCACCCAAACCTAGTAATGACTTGTTCGAATAGAAAGTGTGCAACAATTTCTACGCTACAGTCCTTTACTGGTGCAGCTTCCACCCATCTTGTTAGGTATTCCATCACGGTGATGATGTATTTTGCCCCTGATCTTTTGGTCGTTGGGTTAATAGGTCCCACAAAGTCTATTTCCCTTTTATCAAATGCCTGTAGTTTTCCTACCCTTTGACAGACATCGTATGCCTGACAATATTCTTTCGAATCCCTATGGATCGTTGGCCACCATAGTCTTGCGTGGAGTACCTTCTACATGGTAGCTTTACTTGCATAATTTTCTCCTGCCAATCCCTCATGGGCTTCTGATAGAATCCTTGGTTGTTCGTGCTCAATCACGTACCTTCGTAAAATGTTATCTGCGCCCATTTTATATAGATGTCCTATGATCAGTTGATAGGCGGTTGCGTGTACTACCAGGTTCTTCTTCTGTGAAATGGTATAATTTTGAGGTGCGGTACCTATGCTTAGGTACTGGATGATCTCAGCGAAGTAGTCATCGACAATTTTTACTGAGAATAGTTGTACATCCGAAAATTTTTCTTCTAAGCTTGTGGGTTCTTCTCCATTTGTGACCCGTGATAGGTGGTCAGGGCCTACATTTAGTTTCCCTGGTTTGATGATTACTTTGAAGTCAAATTCCTGGAATAACAGTAACCATCGGTAGATTATCCCCCCCAACACTGGCTTGTTGACTAAGTACTTCAGGGCTGAGTGATCTGTAAACATATTAAAATGTTTTCCCAGTAAGTAGTGTCTGAACTTCTGAAGTGCGTAAACCATAGCTAGGCCTTATATTTCCATTTTGTTATAATTCTTTTCCGACTCGGATAGTTTTTTGCTTGCAAATGATATTGGGTGATCCAAGTCTCTTGCTCCTGGCTGCACTAATATAGCTCCTAGTGCTATCGCTAACGCATCTACATGCACGTGGAATGCTTTTCCCTAGTTTGAAAATACTAATATTGGTGCAGTGACCATGTTTTCCTTCAAGGTATCCAGACCAAGTTGAAACTCGTCGTTGCATTGGTACTTTGTATCCTTCCTTTTCATATTTTCCATCGGTGTTGTGATCTATGCATATCTTTTGATAAATTTCCGATAGTATCCTGTATTTCCTAATGTCTCTCATAGCTAATGGACTATTTTCAGTGCTGGTAAGTTGACAATGATGACGACCTTTGCCGGATCGACCAATATCCCTTGTTTGCATACTATATGGCCCAATAGTATCCCAAACGATGTTCCAAATATGCATTTCTTTATGTTCAGTGATATCTAACACTGCCTGCATCACTCTAGCATCAAGCATAAGACTTATACATGGTTTTTCAATAGACTATAGATTTTCCAGTCATCCAGATATACTTCGAGAAACTAGTGGATGAATTCTTTGAAAGCTACGATAACCACTCTGGAGAAGATTGTTGGTGCATTCTTCAGTCCAAAGGGCATGACTGTATATTGGTAAGATATCCATTCTGTCATGAATGTGGTCTTGTATCTATCCTCTGGTGCTATCTTACTCTGATGGTAACCTGAGAATCCATCGAGGAATGAGTACGCTTCGTGTCCCCCCACATTCTCTAACACTTCATCCATGAACGGTGTAGGGAATGGATCGTGTAGGCATGCATCGTTCAACTTCCTCAAGTCGATGCATATTCTGATCCCTCTTCCTTGTTTCTTGTCCTATACGACCATCCAGCTTATCCACTCTGATTCCTCGACTGGTTCGATTATGCCAGCTTCAAGCTTTTGGTCAATATCCTCTTTAACTTTTTGTTTATATATAGGGTTCAGTCTATATGGGCATTGTCTGATCGGTCTCGCTTCGGGTCTGAGAGGTATTTTCATTTCTCCCAACTTGCCTACTATAACTTTCATCTTTGTAAATGTTGTAGGAAATAAGTCGCTGTATTCGCGCAACAGTTCTGTGATACTTTCTATTGTTGGGTCATCCCAGTAGTCTCCAATCTTGGCCATTTTAGGATGTTCCGTTATACCGATGTTAACTTTATTTACCTTCATTGGCGCGAAAATAACTTCAAATTCGATTTGTGGTCCCTTCACATCTCTGTCGCCTTCTTCTTTTGCAATCTGAATGTCGCGTGGGTTCTCTTCGTCCGGCATGTCCTCCTGTACCTGGTAACATGACAATAGTTCCTTGACTGTCTATTTATTTCGCTGCTGCTCTTCGGTAATAAGTTCTACTTTCGTCTCCTCAATGAATATGACTCCTTTGATTCGTTTCAAAGCTGCGTCTATGTTGGGGTTCTCATGCTCAAATGATAAAGTGGTGGTAAAGTTTCGCTACAGAGTCATCCATGTTGCAGTTCTTTTGCACAATTCCTGGTCTGTATACCAGTTCACTGGTATGCCTTCTAATGTATGAATAAAATGGNTGTACCTGGTAACATGACAATAGTTCCTTGACTGTCTATTTATTTCGCTGCTGCTCTTCGGTAATAAGTTCTACTTTCGTCTCCTCAATGAATATGACTCCTTTGATTCGTTTTAGAGCTGCGTCTATGTTGGGGTTCTCATGCTCAAATGATAAAGTGGTGGTAAAGTTTCGCTACAGAGTCATCCATGTTGCAGTTCTTTTGCACAATTCCTGGTCTGTATACCAGTTCACTGGTATGCCTTCTAATGTATGAATAAAATGGTGAGGCCATTCCTCAGGTGGTGTCAATTTCCATAACGTTTTGCACTCCCTCAAGTGTTGTGTTGGTGTTCCAAATCCTTCATATTTCTGTTGTTTGTTGTTTTTCTGTGGTGTGTTGAACTTCATGCACAGTAGCCTTTTACATTGGTACCAGTTTGTGATGGTCTCCTTGTGTGTGCCCCACCATCTGGCGGGTGTGGCCTTAAGTGCTAAGTCCAATGCTAGTAGCCTTTGGTTTTATAATACTTCATCTTCATATTGTGTCAATAGTGTTTCCAAATCATTAAGCCCATGGAAACTGGGTGGTTTTGCGATTTCTGTGCCTATCCATCGCACTGTGTGGTCTATTCTTGCACATCTTCTTGTGGATACTTCATCTAGTCTCTGCTGCCAGTTTTCTAACTCGGTGTCTGAATCTATAGCGCATGACATAATATTGCACCAATTGAGTACCCCGTATGTAGTTGGGTTTACATAATCCACCTTGGATGTAGTTTTCTTGTAAAACTAGCCGATTTTCTCTAAGTCTAGGCAAGTGGGTTCTACGAACCTTTCCCCTTCTGATGGATCCAGTGGTGCTATAACCCTCTAATCTTTGGATTGAAATGTCATCTTTCTTGTCTTCAAATTAAATATGGTCTTTGTTAGAAAAAAAGGATCGTGGAGTGATAAAATAAAACAAATGCAGAAACAAAACACAGAAGATACACAATACAATAGAGACACAGATTTACGTGGTTCACCCAGTGTGGGCTACGTCCACCAAAGAAATTGCCAGGTCCTTCCTTTATTATTATCCAGCATATGAAAGGATACAACCTACAACAAACCCGTTGTAACTTCCTCTTCTTTCTCTCATAGTCTCCCATCTCAGAATACAATATTCGCAATTCACCATAGCCGCAATACATTTTCCTCATAAAAGAGGGTTGCCTTCTATGGCAGAAAACCCTAACATAATCTCTACCATTAGATCTGCGACCTTATAATGAATGGTCCAGATTTACAATGAAGTTACAATATACATTTACAAGGAAATTTTTCCTTCAGGGCTTCGCCCCCGAACCCCCGCTTGCCCCTAGATCCCCCAGTCAGGGGGATAGCCCCCCCAGAATCTGCAGAGGGGGTACCCCCCCTCTGCACTCCCCCGATAATCAGGAAGATAATCAGAAAGATAATCAGGCTCCACAACCAACAGTCTGGTTGTCAAATGCCTAGTCCAGACCGAGTAGTGTCGAGTATGGTGTTGTGCCATCTACTATTTCGATGACTTCAAAATCTGCTTTGGTGCACACACCATCAAGATCTACCATTACGCCCTTCAGCCTCCTAATTGGTAGGAATCTGTGCTGGTTGGATAGTTTTAATTGGAAATTTGAATATCCCAAGGTTGGTTCTCCCATGCATTTCTAGGTTTTCTTGGGTAGTACATTTATTTCAAATCCTCGGTCCAGTATGCTATCTCCCATATTGAAATCCCCAATGTTGGAATTCAATCTGAATTCCCTACTTTTTCTTCTCCTTGTGTGTAGGTGATTGACAATTTTTGGTTCTATCTTTTGGTCTGTCTTGTTGCTACATTTCTCTAAGGTGTTTTGCAATATTTTTATAGATGAAGGATTACTTAATATTTTGATGCATGACTGCAAAACGTCTTGTATAGTACTTACTTTTCCCTTAAGTGACAGTCCTTCGATATGATCCAATGATGGCGACATTTCACATTCTTGGGCTTCGTGGGCTAGTTGTGTAGTAGAAGTCGATGTTGTGTCCTTCCTATGAAATTCCTGTCTATATTCCTTAAAAGTCTCCTTTTCTTTGGGTGCATCAAACTGATTCCTTGGTTCAGTATTCTTTCTTACCCATTGGTTCTGTGCAGGTTCTTTTTGGACTATGTTGTTTCCTATCTTTATTCCTCCTCGGGTGACTATGTTGATATTTCGTCCATCCTCCCTTGCTTCGGTTGGAATTCATTGAACATTCTGATTGTACTGGTTCCTTTCTTCCTGGATATTTACTCACAGTGTCGAGAATTCCTCTGTCTCGTGATCAGATGCATGATAGTACACACAAGTTGCTGGTGGCAGTGGGCATTGCTTGGCATAATGTCTCGGTTGCTGACAATTGTGACACGTGACTGGTTTGTTGCCATGTCCGAAGCCTCCTCTGGCTCATCCTCCTCCTCGATAGCCTGCTCTGTCCCCTCTCGGCGCATTATATGGTGGTTCCTGGTTGTATTGCGCGATATTATATTGGGGTTGAGCCGGGTTGTACTGTGGTTGCGTATTGTTTTATGGTTGTTGCGCAGTGTTGTACTGTTGTTGTGAAGTATTGTATGGAGTTGGGGCTTGATTGAATTGCGGCATTGCTTGCCCAGTCATCATTTCAGCCTATACCCTATAGGCATCCGATGTTCTCTCCCACATCAACTCCATAGTTCTGCAATCTTTGTCATCGTGGCCTACAGACTTACAAAAAGTGCAATAAGAATTCTTGGGAATTGTCTGGTATTTTCGCATCATCGTGTAGTGATAAGGGTCATGACCCAGTTTCTTGCATATTTTGCACCATACTCCTTCTTGTGGGAGTGGGTTTGGCATGACTGTTTCCATATACTACACGAATGTTGGACATTCATTCTTGTGGTGTCCTTCTGTCCTGCATGTGGTGCACCAAACAACTTCTCGTTTGTCCTTATTCTTGTTCTGATTTAACTAAAATGTGAGGTTCTTCAAATCCTACTTCAATTCTTCAAAGGTCGGGTTCATCTGCTGGTACTGGTTCTCTTCCAGTTGCAAGGCTTCTTGTAGTGCCTCATCTCGCGTCTGAAACTTTTGTTGTCGTAAGGGGTATTTCAGATGTGGGAGTAGTGAGTTGACAAATAGATGCCGGTGCTGCATCTCGGTCATAAGGTATTTTAACTTTCCCTTAAATCGCTTAAATCTTTGGTCAATCTCCTCTACGGACTCTCCTAGCTTCTATCAAATCTCAATAATTTCATTCATGTAATGGTCCTCTGAGCTCGGCTTTTGAAACTCATTAATCAATAGCTTCTTGATATCTGCTAGTGTCCTCATCATCCCAGGAGCATTGTTTGTGTCTAGACTCATGTACCAGTCTAGTGTGTGGTTTCTTAGCGTGATCGCTAGCTACGTAAGTTTGGTATCTTCATCCGTGATCTGTTTTTCTTCCCAGATATTTTCACAAATGAACAAATGCTTCTCTGGGTCTTCTGCTGCTTCTCCTCAGAATTCCGGTAATTTGATCGTGGGGTCATGTCCTGCCATTCTAAATACTAAATTTCTACCTCCACTACGTGATGTAGATACTTGACTCATATTGCCTGAACTGGTTCCTCCAGTTTTTTCTCCTGTGGTAGATGTGCTTCTCTCTTTTGGAATTCCTCTGAACTTTGGTTGTCTAAACGATAATGTTCTCTTTGGTTTATTAGCTGCACATGGGTTTATGGGTTCCACACTGAAATTAATATGGAAAGGATGGCTATCTTCTCCTCCTGTTCTTGAGCCTCTTGTTTTCTTCTCGTAAGTTGCATGCAGGATTTCCTTAATCTGCTCCACAGCTTGGAGATCATCTACCTCTTCTTCATTGCTTTCCAAGCCCTTCCTCTTGGCTACGACTCTTTTCTTGGTATTCACCTTATATTGGTAGGGTGCTCCGCTACACATCATTCCAGGTGACGCCAAGATCCACTTAAGTTGGTCGTCATCCATCAAGATCGGGTCCAAGAATTCCTCCTTCTTCTTGCCTTTATCCTCTCCTTCAACCATTTATCTTCCCCTCCTTCCCCCATGCACACAGGGAGTTTTAGCTGTCTGCTTCCATCGTCATTACACCTTTGTTATATAGCAGTATTTTAATCGAAGTATACAATGATTGGATGTACCTTATGAGAGGTCCACGTAGAAGTTCCTTCTCTGTCGTGACTTCGCTGTGTTAACTGCAAATTATGTGGTAAAGCCTACCACAATACTATCAAGCCATAATTTGACTGCACGGGTGAATTTTTTGTTCGCCTATTGTAACTGGTCAATCTATATTGGGTTCTAATCTAGCTATCGGATCCGGTTCGTCGTGTGGCTATATTTCAACCTTAGTATCCACTCCTGTAATAGGTGAGGAAATCACAGAAAAAGACTTCGTGTAAATCCGTAAACATGTATCTATCCAGATATTTGTGAGGCGTCAGACTAGGGTTTCTATTATCTTTTTTGGAAAACTCTAGCTCTTTTGTTCTCAACCAGCATTCAATTCCTGCTTTCGTGGGGTTCCACGGTTGCAACATTCCCTTTCAGTGACTCAATGATCTTCTAGTTTCGCTGATTTTTGTCCACATGTGTTCTATCCCCTCTACTCAGTCCTTTCTTGTTCCTCTTACAACGGCAACAGAACCATTTGTTGGTTCTTTAACCTACCTAAAAACTCTATGCTACTGACCCAGGGTTGGTATCTTTCAGGTACCAACAAAGCCTAAAAAATATCAGCCCTTCTGGTGAACCAGAAGGAAACACAACACACAAAATGCACTGTGCAGTCTCACCCGAGATAGCTTATATGGGTGGTTGTAAGACTCAAGTGTTTACAGCCTAGGATTGAGTAGGATATAGAGGGTCTACATTTTGAGCAACTACTTATTAATTGTATTATAAATTACCGTTATCTGAACTTCGGAATTAAACAGTGCAATAGAAATGAACTAAACAGTATAATAATTCATTCATTCATCGCATCTATTATTTGAATAACAACAATAAACAAAGATACACATGAATTCATCACATCACATAGGTATTACCATGGCTCACCCCCTCCTAGGCTATGTCCATAAAGATTTGCTCTTGACTCTCTTATTATGATAGTTCTGCAATTCTCACACCTCACACTTACAATTCTTCTTGGATCGACAAGATCTCTATGAGGTGAACTAGATCACACCAGGCTCCCCAACCTGCGATCTGATCCTCAAGATCCACCTCCTCCTTAGCTCTCTCGTTACAAGTAGTTCTCTTATCGAACCTCAACCTTCACACTCTCTTTGAACTTTTGAATCTCTGAACTCTTGAATGACGAACGAACCCCTTTTTGATACCTTCTTGCCTATATTTTTCTCTATCTAGCTCTTTTTCTGTTTACAAAAAAACATTTATCAAAGACCCTAACTCTTCTGTCATTAGGTCTTCCTTCTCCACATGCATTCGTTGCTTCCTTCCAGCTATCACCTCCTTCTTGCATGTGAGCATGCTATGCTTCTTGCTAGTTGTCACTTTCCTCCCGCACACTTTCTTTCCCACAATTGCTCTTCCAACTGTCATTATTCTTCATGCAAGCCTCCTTTCCCATTTCGGCCTGCTGCCAACAGGGCTTAAGCTAGAGCCACGAACTGTGAGTTCATTGACCTTGGGCATAGTTTCATGTATGCGTGTCGACCATCCTAGTCATTCTGATTCCCTTAGAGGATGAAGTTTGCTAAAGTTTAGGAGAGATAGTGAATGTATGCACAAGCTCTCTGCTAGGAAAACAAAGATCGAGTACTAGTTAAGTTCAGGAGTTGAGGAATGAACGTAAGGGGTGCGTGGAAGGATTCTTCCAAGTTTTACATTCTAGAGAATGAGTGCAAGGCTTATAAGCCTTTCAGAGCCAACCAAGCTCAGGAAGAATAGCGATATTGAAGTATCGAAAGGGAAGGATCCTTTGTTCAAATAACAAATGAACGAGAAACTATTTAGAACTATTAAAGGTCTGTTGTGACCGTTGGATATGGAAATGAGTGCAGGAGTTAAACCCTTGAGTCCTTCAAACTTCACGAGTTTGGCGAACTGTGAGTTTATCGTAAGGGAAGTAAAAATCCCCAAAGTCCTGAAGTCCCAATGTTGCGCCTCTTTTATCACCTAGATGAGCAAAACAAAGGTGCTTACAAGCTTACTTGGGTTAGCTAAGAAAGACAGCAGTAAAGGAAAGGGTTAGAAGAATAAAACATAAAGTACTAAACTAAGAATTAAACTAGGAATGATAAAACAACTAAACTAGAGTGTATAAGGACATAAGAACAAGAAACAAAAAAGACTCATGTCACCAATGGAAAGGATTGTATTAGTGAAAAGAAAACACCAAAGAGAAATGGGGACTTTGGGTCCCTTCTTCCTCCAAGGGAGGGCTCTTGGACCCCCAAGATTGAGCTCTTCTTACAACTTGAGAACTTGAAAGAAATGGTGAAAGAATCCCAAGCTAATTCACTCAAAGGGTGAAGTGAATAGCTCCAATGGAATGGTGCTAGTATTCTCTTGATGAGAAAAGAGGATTCCCCAAGAGAATAGCAATAGCATAACCTTGCAAATGAATTCCTTCAAGATGTAGTGCACCCATGGCTTTGTTTTATAGCACCACTTTGAGGTATTGTGCAACCATCTTTTAGTGTGAAAATGGGTTGTTTAGGGCACCTTTAGGTCTTTGACCAGCCACCCAGCCAGATCTAGCCGAGATTTGGATGTCAAATCGACTTGGAAGCTAAACCAGAAGTGGGTGGGAGGTCGACCAACATCGTAAATGCATCCTTCTCAAGTGTGCGTGGATTTTAGCATCCACAGTCGCGCATCGTGTGCATGTGCACTTTTCCTGCGTTTCTTGATGGCGCATGTGCGCGCTTTCCCTGTATAGTCATAGCACATCCCAATTTTTTAACTGGTTGTATAGTTTTGGACCTTTTGGAAATGATTTTTTGGTAATTTTGGTCCATGGGTGAACTAATAGTTGTTTGAAGATGATGGATTCCTATAACCATTTGCGGATGAAATTTCAGTGATAACATATGCCCCCTGATGGATGAGGTTAGGAGCATACAGATAGTTGAAATTCATCAATGTTTCTTCTACTGAGAGTACTGTTGTAAGAAAGAGCAATAGTGAGAGTATCAAGAGTGACCTATTGGAGGGGGAAGGGAACCTATAGGACCCAACCTTTCACAAGGTGTGGAAAATAAATTGTGTACAAATGAGGCGGGCATGCCCCATGCTCGTGTCATGTAACTCAAAAAAACGGTGTTGTACAATAACTGAAACTGTGTGTTGATGTAGACAACTGCAATGACCTTGGGGGTGGTTTGGATAAAGGCAGAGGAAATTATGATGAGGAACAATACTCTGAACAGTAGGCAATGAAACCTGTAAGAAGTATCATGGATTCTGTGGGCATTGATAGCCCAACAAAGTTCAGAGGTCTTCGGAAAATATAAAAAACAACTGCAATAGTTGCAAAGTAAGACCCACCATAACATGAGAAAGTGTTGAAGTCATGGGGGTAAACAACAGCAGAGAGAAATGATGGTTCTCCCTGTGTCATCCAAGACTCCTCATTGTAAAGGTAATGAGAGTCAAGATACTATCGCCCTTCTGGAAACTGTGTTGATGTCGACAAAAAGGGAGACGCGACTCCGAGAATAAGTCAAGATGCGTGGAGACACAAGACTACCCTTGGTTGGGAATGTATGTGAAGTATAAGTGGCAGCAATTGTTCAACTAGGTCGAGTGTCACTGGGACAACGAGACATGGGATAAGTTGTGCCAGAGGCGGGACAAAGAGAACAAACTTAGAGAGCAGAGGTAGGTGGTTTGTGGGATACTTAGAGTTTATGGATGATGTCAACAAGAGTAGGTGATAAGGAAT
>JASDQU010945645.1:8645-25719 GCA_032191745.1 Picea mariana
GAGAGCTTTTGTCCTCAAGAGAAACAAGCTTGCGACCCAAATCTTTGTACTCCAACCTCGTTGGGGACATGCATTAAGATGACAAGGAGCAGACCGCTCTGATACAACTGATCCAGATTTTATGAGTAGAAAAAAATGAACATATTATTGCTAGATGCTTAACACAGAATAACAGAGATACAGTAAAACTGGTTTTCTATTCAGTAAGGAAATAAGATGAAACTGTAAAATGCAGTGGAAAACAAGCTTGTTGGAATGGTGGTGGATTATCTCTGAGAAGAGATGTGATGGTTGCACTCATTTTCCAGAAGATCATTACAATGAGGCTGTCAAGGCCTTTTTACAATAAACAGGAGTTTCAAAAACCCTAAACATCCAAAAACCTAACCCTAGGAGATGAAGCGCCAAAAGCCATGTGGGCCCCATTTGGGTAAGTCAGTACATCAACTTACCGAGGTCATAACTTTTGCATACGATCTTTGTTTTAGGCGTATGATAGCCCATTGGAAATATCCATCCAAGGACTACAAAAATTTCACAAAATTTCATGATGAAATTCTATAGTCGCAACATGCCCTAAAAAATGTCATTTAGGGCCTCAAAACGACTCCGGAAGTTCAGGACCCGAAAAAATGCTAAAAATAGTAAATTATCAAAATTTCTAGAAAGTTGTTTTGAGCCAGCTAGAAAAGGTGGGTGGCCACTGATATCCACCTGGATCAATCACCTGACTCGACCAGAAGTTCCGAGATAATTTCTGCAAAGACCATTGACTTTTTGGATTTCGCTGAAACGGAATGTAAGTCAAATTCCTCGAGGACAACTATCCATCTACTGATCTTTCCACCAATTACCTGTCGTGTCAACACGTATTGAAATGGATTCATGATGTCAACGATGATGGTCTTGTGAAACAGAACATAATGACGGAACCGTTGGACAGCATGGACTGCTGCCAACACAAGTTTTTCGATATGAGAATAATTGAGTTCCAGTCCGACGAGGCCTTGGCTCAGGTAATAGATCACATATTATGAGAGAAAATCATCTTCCTAAACTAAGACGATGCTAATGGTTGATTCTGTTGCAGCCAAGTATAATAAGAAATATTTTTTATAATTGGGTGGCCAAAGCAGAGGGGCAGTGGTGAGGGCATGTTTCAATTCTTTGAAGGAGCATTGAGCGGCATCGTCCCAATGAAAAGGAATGTATTTATTCAGTAAGTGCATAAATCCCTTTGTGATATCTACATAGTTAGGGATGAAACGCCTCAAAAAGTTCACCTTTCTTTATATACTTTGAAGTTGAAGGATTGTGCATGGGGGAGGCAACTGAGCTATTTCCTTAACCTTGAGAGGATCGACCATGATCCATGTTGTGGAGACTATGAAACCTAACAAACATCCTGATGTTAAGCAAAATCTGCATTTGTTTGGATTCAAGTGAATTTGGAAGTAGCGACATCACTCAAAGATAAGTTGGAGGTGTGTGGGATGATCCATTCTCTTGCGAGATCGAGATGTTAAATCATCTAAATAGGCTTCGACTATATGCTTGAGATCATGGAAATCAAAAGACATGGCCCACTGGAAGGTAGCTCCAACATTTTTGAGACCAAAAGGCATCTTACGATAGGAAAATGTATCCCATGGAAAAATGAATGAAGTTTTATGTTGGTCTTCAGGTTTGATTTGTATCTGATTATATCCCAAAAAACCATCCATGAAAGAAAAGGCCTCGCAACTTGCGCATTCATCAATTATCTGGTCAATGAATGGTGTGGGAAAATTATGTTTTGCATAGGCCTTGATCAAATCACGAAAGTCCGTACATACACGAATCGTGCCCTATTTCTTGTTGACCGGCACAGGATTTGACACCCATTGGGTCAAATGGATAGGATAGATAAAACCATCTTTGAGCAGTTTCTTGACTTCAACCTTAATGGTTGTTTCTTTCCTGCGATTAACTGGATGAAGCTTCTATCGAACTCACTTGGCATCTGGATAAGTTGTGATTTCATGTTCGACTATTTTTGGATCAATGCCTGGAATTTCCTCATAAGACCAAGAAAAAACGTCGCATAATTCTTTAAATAAGTCTGTGTAGATTTGAATCTCTTTGGGGGAATAGTCAACTCTGACGAAAACATTCTCCATGATGCTAGGGGTTCTAGAGATATTAATTGATATAGTTTCAGTGATAGTTTCCATATTATCCTCAGCATAAACCTCATGTGTAGCCAAGGGATTGATAGGGAAAGACCTATCTCTAGTCATAGTCAAGGTGAATTCCCCTGCGTTGATTTTTCTTAACTCTGGGAGGAAGTATGATCTGTGATGGAGATCATCCCAGGGTTTTTCCGGGCTATTCATTGCTTCAATGATTGATTCCTCTAGGGGCAAGACTAAGTCTAACGAACCAGCAAGGGGACCTTGAGTCCAAATAGGCTTTGGGATCGGATATAATTCTTGTACAGGAGTTGGATCGATGTCGGCTGAAGCTTGTTGAACTAAAGAGTACGCTACCTCTACCGCGGACAAGGGCATGGACATACCATGGTGCCCTGTCCCTTCCATCGTGGTCGATGGGGAAGGAAGAATCCATGGATTGTTGAAGTAAGTCATGCAAAACGACTAAAATTGGAAAATATCAACCTTATGGTGGTCTGATACAAACTGGACATCACCTTGAGGAGGTGAATAATCGAAAGTACCCATCAAATATGGGCACAAACCAACCCCTACGTTAACGACGTCCAGTTGGGGATTGTTAATCATCGGGACCGTGGATGCCCCGAATGAAGGGTCAGGTCTGGAGAAGGATAATTGATCAATGGTCATGATCCGACCTTCATGTGGAAACAACAAGACCCAGAAAACTATAGAAACCACTGCTTGCATGGCATATGTCCAACTCCTACCTAACAATAGATTGTAGTCGAGGGATGCATCGACTACTTCTACTTCGACACACACGTTCTTCCCTCCTAATTACACAGGAAAATAGGGGATGATTCCATGTGGTTAGAACGAATGACCGTTGAAAGTGGTAAGAAGAGTAGGTGATGGAGACAAAATGGGCTAGCCAATGGCCTTCCAACATGCCAATGACATGACACATGTCGAGGCACCCTCATCAACCACCGTGCGGAAAGTGTTTTGAGTAAAAGTTTTCATGGGGTAAGCCACTACTATCTAAAATGCTACGTGGTAAGGGAGATGAGGTTTTAAGTTAGTTGTATCCAACATGATTGTTCCTGAATTACAAGTCTCAGCAGATCCTAAAGCGGCTAGAAAATCTTTTCTCTGGGAAGGGTAGCTCTGGAGGACCTCCAAAGAAGACATCGCACAAGGGGTTTGAGATAAATCCTCCACCACAGAATAGTTCTGGGCGACCCTTTCATTTGGGTTGTGAGAAGCTTTCTTGAAAGAACCTTTTGGGATGCATGTCATTGTTTTGCCCAAAGTCTTCTCAATCTAGAGAGGAAGAGATGGGATTTCAGCTTCTTTGCCTTTCTCAGAGGTGCTTGGCTTGATATAGTCATCTGCACTAGTCAATATAAAAGCATCACCTTTCATCATATACACATTTGTGAATGCAGGATTGTTTGAAGATGGAGAGGGTCCTTGACTACCCCCTTCTACGCTCGTAGAGGCTTGGGTTAGTTTTTTCCCATGTTGGAATGGATTCGTTAACACAATAGGCTTTTGATGTGTCATAAACTTTTGGGCCTCTACAGGCCGAGGGCACTGGTGGGTCGGGTGATCCTCCATGAACAGGTTACATGGATACTTTGCCTTCCATTTTTCAATGTTTCCCATGCCAACATTATTAGTGGGTTTCTTATCCCCCTTACCCTTATTTCATTGCTTTTTCTTTCCATCAGGCTACTGGGTGGCCTTTGGATTTTTTGATTGCACACTGTGTACATTCGACGTTTGGGTAGGGGGAGCAGCTGAAATAGTATTTTGGATGGCCGCTGTATGTTGTATAGACAATTGCTATTTATTTTTTCAATTGTTCAATGGGCTTGGTTTACCATTGGCATGTGGTCCAACTCTTTGTCTGGTTTTATCTAGTATGGATCATGGTGCATTGGGAAAAACCTCATACAGTAAACTAGACTGAGAATAAATTAGCTCAAGCTGTTGAGCTCTCATGATGGCATCTTCTTCGAAAAACACTCCCAACATTGCGACGTCTTTGGATAGTTGTGGGACCAAAGACTTAAGGAACCACTCAAGCAGGAATGCTGGTGGGACTGGTACCTTAATCAAACTCTTTCAGTGTCTCCACTCTCGGATGTGGTCAAAGATATGGTCCACTTTTGTCTTTTTGAAATTGGCCAACAATTTTGTGCCGGCATCGTATCTCACAGGTAATTGGAAATGGTTTAGGAATGCCATTGCCAATTTGTTGAAGGAAGAATATCTCGAGCGGTCGAGCTTGATGTACCATTTTGTAGAAATCCTGATGAGAGTGCATTGAAATAATCACAATTTTACGTAGTCATCTTTCAATGAATTAGACGAGCACCAAAGATGGAAGGTGGTCACATGATCCCCTGGATCTTCATTAGGCTTGGACTTGAACTTTGGTATGTCGGAAGGAAATTTCGTCGACATAGGAGGCTAACATGGATTGTGACAGATGGGGTCATTCAACAATCTTGTTAAGTATGGAAAATGTAAGGTTTCCAAGAAAGGTAGCTTTGGTCGGTGTTGCTGATAACCATGGAAAAAGGGGCCTGGAGTTTGGATGGCACCAGGTTGCCAGGAAAAGTTGGGTTGCTGGCCGGGGTTCTGGTAAAAACCATGGCCATGACCATCATATGGATTTTGCGTGTGAGGAGACATCATCGGCTGATTCTCGAAATAGGACATAGATGGTTGGGCATGCATTACATTTGGAGGACTTTGGGAAGGGTTTCCCCATGTCGATCCCATGGGCATAGGCATAGCACCTTGTCTAGGTTTCCATTGGTTGTGAAAAGAATTGCCCTAGATTGACATTCCAGATGAGGGAATTGATCCTTGCCAATAATTCCAAGGTCCTAATGTAGAAGAAGTTCTTGGGTTTGCCCCTTGTGCAGGAATAATACCCTGCATAGGATTAGGTTGGCCATAACTGGGGTTTCTCCTGGTCAGGAAAGCACCTGACGAGAAATCATTGTTACCAAATGCATCGAGCAAAGAAAACAGTGTTGACTCTACCGGCATATTATGAGAAGGTGGTCCTTGACTCCCTACTCCAATTGAACTATGGTGTGTGTTTGGCCCGATGGATTTCTGGTGGGTACCATCGAGTGAAGGGGATGGAGGAGGTATATGACCTCCTCTGTAAGGGAAAGCGTTAAAAGGAGATGAAGTTGCCCCCATGGGTCCTTGCAGAGGAGCATTAGAGCTCCCTACCCCCAGACCTAAAGTCTGTAAAGTGGAGTAAGATAGTACAGGGATGGTACCTATGTTAGGCATCCCGTATGAGAATGAAGGTCCTATCACATTCTATGTGAAAGGAGCAGTATCCATCACCAAATATAGAATCATGCCATTGCTCGAGGTAGAGGCAGTCGAGACCATGGTGGCTCAGACTGGCGATGGTAGGGTAGGAGGTGGAACACCCCTTGTGACGACAACCGTGACAAGAATATCAAGATTCCCAGAAGAAGAGACATGATTTGCCTCCATTACTGTCCTCTTTAAAGGTGCTGAAAGGTCCTTTAACAAAGGTTGGTTAGGTGTGATTTTCGGTGACTCGGTCGCTTCAAAAGACCCTTGTTGGTCCAGCTTTCGCTTTAGCGGTGGCGGGGGTGGCTCCAGTGTAACCGGTGGCAGGCCAAGAAGCCTTCGTGACCTGTGGAGCTCGTGATCCTCCAGTGTGTGAGAATATCAAAGACACACTAGGGCTTTCTATTCTTTCAAAAACAACACACAGTAGAAAATTCCCTACAAGATAAAACAAGCAAACACTAAACTAGTTAGAAGAATAGTTACAACAACCAACACTAGAGAAACTTACTGGTGCAAGTGCAACTCGAACACGAAGCACCCTCCGGGTATACTCTACAAAGCGTGGCCTGATGTATGTCTTAGGTACTGTGGTATACCCCCGCAATCACTTATGTATGTCCCTAAAAAATATAGGCAACTAGGTTTCCAACGCATGAACAGTCACCAGGCAGGTACAGTCGATAGTCGGGTAGACCACAATGAGCAGGGTATCAATCCTGAAACTTGTCAAGGGTATCAAATTCAAGTGTTCTAGAAGAAAAATGAGGACCTCGAATAGATTCGAGACCCACGAAGCTCTTTGGCAAATACAATCGACGAAATCCCAAGACAAGCCCTCTATATGTGTTCTCCACTACGATTGTTCCATCTTTGGAGGGGTTAACTCTGATACCTTTCCGCATGTGACCTCGTGTTTATCCCCTGTGTTAGAGGGGGGTCCCGGATGATTTTCATGACAATGTAATTTTAACACTCCCTAGCTCAGACTCCAATGTTTGATTTAATGGCCTTGAAGAGTTTCCTCTCCAACCTAATTCAAGGCCCTAACCCTAAACTAGTTGGTTGACCCTACAAACATGAAAAGTCTAATTATTTTTAAATTTAGCATTAATTTTTATGGCTTGTCTTAAGTCAAAGGTTATGAAAGTGAAACTAGTGATGTTTGAAAGACGAAAGAAAAATAAACAGAAAGATGGAAACAAAATAACTTCTTCTTGACTCAAATCTTAATCAACTTTTCAAACTAAAAATTTCTAAGATCTTTGAACATCAGACTCAAAACAGGATTTCACTCGACTACGAGATACTTATCATCTAAGTAAACCATCAAGAACTTATGAAAGAAAATACTTTTCCTAGTTACTAATGAAAACCAACACGATTTAACCAAACAAAGAAATAAAAGATTTTTTTTTTATATATTTGAATGCTCACAAAGCAAAAAGGAAAAATATCAACAAGTAAAGACCAAAAAAACCTCTGGCCTAAGTGCAGATCGCAAAGAGTCTCTCGAAAAACAACACACAAGCATATTAAAAAGGGACTCTCACACTTGTCTAAAAACCTTATAAAAGGGAAATTTTGAGAAAAACTTATGAATGACAAAGAAAGCTATTACTGTGATCAAACCTAAGTTACTAACCGCTATGATAGAGACCAAAAAAACTGAGAGGTATAACTCTTAACAAAGGAAAGGATGAATTCCCCTCCTTAAACAACAATTTTCTCAACAGGCACGCAGCTGACAGTTCGACAGCTAGCATGTGCACGCGAGCTGTGTAAGGTCAGAGTGCATGTACACGAGTGCATACCTTCTGCGGGTCGAGTGTACCTCTGCAAATATTCAAAAATGAAAATAAAATCAATTAATCACTCACAGAGACTACTGGTATTGAGGACCAGACACTCTTGAAGACTCAAAAACTCTCTTAGATATAAAAAAGAAAACAATTCAAAGAAAATTTCATAGCACAGACCAATCTGAGCTAAAACCTAAGCTATAAAATACAAAAAACAAAGACTAGAATGAGTTTCAGAAAACCCCTGAGAAGAATTACTTCTGACAGGGGAGAGGATAACTGCCTCTCTAAAAGAAATTTTCTGAAATCATACACGCGACTGACACTTCCTCAACTAGAGTGTACATGCGGGCTGTGTGAAGGTAGGGCACGAGTACACACATGCAGACCTTATACAGGCCGCATGTACCTCTGTGGGTCTTGAAGAAAAAAAAAATGTAGTCAAGCAAAGAAACATAGATAACTGGTATGGAAGACCAGAATCTCTGCTAGCTCAAACTTTTGTAGAAACTTTAAAAACAAGAGATGAAACCATTTTTTAAAAATACCCAAGAAAAAATGTTCCCAGAAACCCTAGAGATCCCCAGTATGGTCGCCAATTTTGTTGTGAGTGGGAAATCCCTCTATGGACTAGCACTTAGGGTTTTATCATGCATGTAGAAAAGACCTAAAGATTCCTACTTTTTACCATCATCTCGGACCTAATCCCCATTATTCTTAAGCAAATACGTAGTTAAGAAGATCAAGTGAACATACCTTATTTTGGGCGTTTGATATCAATCCCTCTTCATGCTTGGTCTCTCTTTGACTAAAACTCTCCTCCCAAGGCTGACCTGCATTCACAAAAGACAAACAAAGAACTCCACATGCATTTCATCTATAGATTAATGGGCTAGATATTTAATCAACATGTACGCAATGAACAATGAAAACCTCATATGGTGGGACAGGAAAAGTACTTCTTTATTATTAACTTCACTAAAACAACTTACAATGATGAAGCCAGTCACTGCTCCATGAACTTGGTCATGGGATCCTCTTCAATTGTCCTCCAACTTCTTTTCTCTATACTTCTCTTTGGACAAGGATGGCTAAAGGTTGGGACAAGGGGAATTCTCAATTGGGTATAGTTTCTTTACTATGATTTTTCTCCTTTCAAATGGGACCCTTACCCCTTCTTTTATAGGCTAGAAGGAGCTAGGTATTTGGTCGAATGACTGACCATGCATGGACAAAAGGTTTAATTAACTTGCCCAAAGTTGTGTGTTCCATCAACAACTTTCCTTTTTCCATGCTTTTGTAGGTACACGTGGGCTATATTGGATCAGCTAGCGTGTACACGCATGCAGTAATAGAGCAGGGTGCATGGGCCTTTATAAAGAGGGTTTGTTAACCAGATTTGTTCAGTACTGGCTTGGTAAAGAAGGCATATGGGATGGCATGATGTTAGGTAAGCATGTTTGGTGCAAATTAGGTATATAATAGTGAACGAGGTAAAATTTCACTCTACTCATCTTAGAACCTCTCAGCCTCACTATCTGGAATCTCTCCTGCTGCTGTTAATCCCCCTGCGGTGGTGGGTGCAGCCCCTAGCCGAGGACGTCATGTGTTCCTCACATAATCCACTGGTCACACTGGCCCCACATATTCACATAATAGACACATATCTATCAAATTCTCTAGTATAAAAAAATGATATATATAAAAAACAACATAAAAATTACATATGTTTAACAAAAAAATAAATGATGCAAACTTACCCATCTCTCCTCGCTCCTCGTCGGGAGGTACCAGTATCTTAGGGTCTCTCAAGAAGTCAATCCCAGCATAAGGGTAATCCTATATGACTGGGATTTATCACGACAACCAAGAAAAAAAGTTGTCATCAAAGGACTCATTGGTCCTTCCTCCCCCTTGTCGTGGTAGCAACATTGACCATCTACATATCGTGGGAAGAGAGGCCTGATGCCACCGTACCACCTCTCAAGGGATGAAACTGGCACTCTTTCAAATAATAAAGAGAAAATAATGGTTCCATACCCAAAGTTCCTCTGAGTTCGTAATCAACGGTTTGCCAGCTGCATCTTCATACAGTCCAGTAATGTGGTGCTCCAATAAAAAATTTGTGCATTTAAGCACTGAACTGCACAATTCATCTGTGCATGAGAAGCCTAATGCAAAGCGATAGCCCCTATAATCTACCTGATGAGAAACACTATCGCCTGCAGTGCTAAGTCTGAGACCTTTCTTATCATCACTTGTGAGCTTGTTCTGTCTGTACCTGCCTTACAATCGAGTCCAATCAACTCCGATATGTTGTGAGGCTCAGAGGGAAACATACAGAAGTTGATTGGTTCCCCTTGCCGGGAGAGGCCAGTCAAAAAGTATATGTCCTCTGTCATTGGCACCAGTGACTGCCCCTCTAGCATAAAGGCCTCTGCGTAGGGATGCCAATAATCAACCAAGGCATTCAATAGCCTAGGTTGTGCTCACATGAAAGGACATAGGAAGAATTTTAGCAATCGACATTGCACCAAGGAAACAACAGCATTGGGGTCCTCCCCAAACAGCACAATAATATCCTCATGCTCTCTTTCCCTCCAGTGAGCATACATTCTGCAAAAAAACAAGTTCGGGAGGCTTAACCCTTGCTCTTTTATTTATTTTTTTCCATTAAATGAAGGGTCCACGTAGGCTATAATGATGACAGTCATGTGTACACATGTGCAGTTTTTCATCTGCCCGAGTGTACACATGGGCTGTCATAAGACAACCCACATGGACTTAGGGCCAACTTTTTAAAGGTCGATGCCCCTCCAAAAAATAAAATTAAATGCATAAAGAAAGATTCAGATTGCAAGAGGAGAGAGTTTATACTTACTTGGTCCAAGCAGAAGGTTGTTTCATCCACCGAAGCTCTCGGAATCAACTCTTTTCACAAAGGGATAGTTTTGGCTTTTAGTCAATTTCTAAATTAACAATGGTGATAATGAGCTGCCAGCTTCTATTTATAGAGGTTTTGGCCTCTTTTTGTCAATTTTTGGACCCTTTTGTCATTTTTTCTCAACTGAAAATCATTTAATATGGTTCAGGAGTCTTCTTTGGATGTTCACGAGAAGTATTACTTTGGGTATTGGGAATTGTTTTTGAGATTTGGGGCATTTTGACGATCCTTTGGTAAAAAGTCATTTTTTCCAACTTGTTGCATTTAAGTCAAGATTCCACTCTCTACATCTCATTGTCTTTTTCATTTTTCCATAGGATCGATCCCACAAAGTTGCGACACAAAACCATTATTACTACTTTAGAAATTTCATAATTTGGTGGTAGAGCTTACCATAACATGGATGCCCTAGGTAGATCCTGGTTGCATTATGGTGTCCATGCTATCACTAAAGACTATAGGCTCGAGAGTCCCTTTTATTTTTTCCTAATTACGAGTTTGCTCCTCATTTGCATGATTCCTTATCACTCTTGAACTCACCCTTGGGACTCTCAAAACATAACGGATCTTCTTTTAAGACGTTTTCAGACCCTCTAAACATGAAAAGATTGTCGAGCGATCTTGTGGCCTTTCATGCTCGTTAAACTAAAATTTGAAGTCATGTCTATCTGACGATAGTTTACCCCTTTTTCGGTTCGGATGGTCAACTATATGAACAAAGGTATACTCTAGAGGCCTCAGATCTCTAGAAGAGTACCCTCAGGTATAATTTTAACCCTTTTTTGGGCCTGAGGGACTAAATTTACGAAAAAGGAACCCCCACGGAGTCCATAGTTAATCTCTTTTCAGACTCCCTAAAATTGAAAAGATTGTTGAGTGACCTTATTCTTTCACACTCGTTAAAATGGTCCAGAAGAACATTCCTGACGGAGTCCATAGTTAAGCTTTTTTTAGACGCCTTAAAAATGAAAAAATGGTCGAGTGATCTTGTCTTTATCACACTTGCTAAAATGGTTTTGAATAGACGTCTTGTCGGTGCTAGTTTACCCCTTTTTCAAACTGACTAGACTACCTTCAAAAAAGGTACCCCATTAGAGTCTCCTTTTACGCTTTTTTCAGACTCTTTAAATATGAAAAACCGTCGATCTTACCTTCTCTGGGCTCGTTAAAATTACATCGAAGGACATTACCATTGTGTGTCTTATTAATCGCAGTTTCATACCCATGTCTTTGTCCTAATGCCAGCTCCATGTTGCTCTCAACCAAACCATCTGAAACATGCCTTATACGCAATCCTTGTAGCACTTTGCCTTTGCGTCTTGACACCTTTGGCCCCAGGAGGGATTTTTTCTAAGTGTCCTTTATTTGAACATCAGTCTTGTCCTTGAGCCTTGAACTCATATGTTTGTGACACTCATTCCTCCTTTGTAACATAGCATTATTTTATTCTTTTTCAAGTTTTCCAAAATTATCGAAAACGACAAAAAAAATCAATTATACCCCAAAAAGAGGAAGGGAAAAGTATTTTCTTTTTATTTGCAGCACAATGAGTCGCCCTTGGACAAAACACATCCTTTTGTTTGTTCTTCAAGATATGGGATTTAATATGACCTTAGGAAGTTGTTCTCGCTACATAGAGCCGTGTCCTCCTCTGTTTGGTTATTCTTCCAAACATATGGAGAGTTTGAGTTGCCTCCTGCATCATGAACTTATGTCAATTCCATGATGCCTGAGTCACATCATTTGTCGTGCTATTGTCCAAGAGAATTTTTTTACCAATCCTGATTTGGCCCCTCTACAGTTTGTCTCTTGCCCTCATGCCCGACCATCCTGAAAGTCCAATCAAGTCTTTGTTCGAAATCAATGAAGCCTTCAGTCTGATCATCAATATTCTCTAGTCCATGACCAATGAGTCGTCGAAGACCTCTGGGTAGTAAGTTGTACACTCATATTACACTCCTACCCAAGTTTTGAAAATTTTGAAATTGTTGCTCGAGCTCTGAAGACCTCGTCTCCAACCATCAGGCCTTATCAGCTTCTAGAAGATGGATACTATACATGTATATCTTTTTTATTTCGAGATGTATATCCGTTGTGTATTTCTTGCAGCTGCACTTTATATAGTTATATGACATGGATCTATAGTGTATTTGATTGGTATCCATGATGTTATTTCATCCCGAGAATGGGTATGCCCACCTCGGCGAGACATTTTTTATTTTTGTAGATGGCACCTTCTGAATTCTAGTCCCTGGGCTCACTAGTTTCGTATGTTCATAAAGATTGATAATGTATTTCAGACATCAAATGCTCTTCTAACCTCACACATTAGGGGGCATTTGTTATAACCCTAATTTTCACCAGACACACTTAGCTGGCATCAGGCCATCTCAGACTCCTTCTTTGCCAAAACACTACTGAACAACTCTTCTTAAAAACCCCTTTTATAAAGGCCCATGTGCCCTGCTCCATTATTCCAGGCGTGTACATGCTAGATGCCCCAATACAGCCTGCGTGTACCTACAAAAGCACTGAAAAAGGAAATTTGTTGATGGAACACACAACTTTGGGCAAGTTAACTAGACCTTTCGGCCATGCATGGCTGGTCATTCGACCAAATACCTAGCTCCTTCTAGCCTATAAAATAAGGGGTAGGGGTCCCATTTGAAAGGAGGAAAATCATAATAAAGAGACTATACCCGATTGAGCATTCCCCTTGTCCCAACCTTTATCCATCCTTGTGTAAAGAGAAGTATAAAGCAAAACATTTGGAAGACAGTTGAAGAGGAGCCCAAGACCAGTTTCGAGGAGCAGTGCCAACCACATATTGTAAGTTTACTCTTGTGAATATTAATATAAAAAGGAATACTTTTCCTGTCCCACCATATCATGTGTTCAAGTTGAATGTTTATTTCATGATATTGTCACAACTAACCCAACAATTAGTATATGAAATGCATGTTCACAACTTTTTGTTTTTTCATGAGTGAATGCAGGTTCGATTTGGGAGGAAGCTTGCAATCAAGGAGAGAGTGAAAGAAAAGGGATCAAAATCAAATAGAGTGAATTAAGGTAGAGTTATCGAAACTCATTTACATCTTTGTCTAAGATGAATGTGGGGTTTTGTGTTGGGAGAATAGGAAAGAGTAGAGGCCTTTGAAATGGTCATTTTTTCTGCATGCATGATTAGAGCACTTAAATGCTAAGTCCGTAGGAGGGATTCCCACCCACAACACTTATCCTCTTGTAAAAATATTTTTGAATTAATGTTCCTATCATGCCAATCTTTCTGTCTAGATTTCTTAACTGACTAATGAAAATATTCTAAGAATCTCACTTCCTCAAGTTTCTGGAAGTTTGCAATCCTATGTGCAACTGATTCCTCATTTTTCATATGTGTATCATGTGCTATATATAGACTAGGGGTTACAAAATCTGCAGGTACAACAACTTCCTTCTCGTAAACCAACTAAAATGGGGTATACCTGTGTAGCTTCTTTGTGGTAGTCATGTAATCCCACAAGATTGTTGGAACTCTATCATCCTAGTCTTCCCTGTTTGTACATCATACTTTTGTCAGTCCTCTTTCGAGAATCTTATTGAATGCCTCCACTGTACCATTAGATTTTGGATGATAGGGACTACTCTTATGTTGTTGTATAAGGAACTATGGTGTCAATTTTGTGATTGTGCTGCTGATAAAGTGACTACCATGATCATTGGTTAGGCTTCTAGGAAATCCAAACCAAGTAATGACATTTTCAAATATGAATATGGAAAATATGTCTGTTGAAAAATATTGAATTGTCTCTGGTTCCGACCATCACAAGAGGTAATCTGTTGCGGTGATGATACATATTTCCTTTCAATTCTTGGCCAGTGGGTTAATTGGTCCATTAAATTCAACAACCCACTTCTCAAATGCTTGAAGTGCTCTAATTGGCTAAAGGGGTAATTCATCTTTCTGTGATGGCTTCCCTACTCTTTCTCAGGTGTCACAATATCTAGCATAAGCTTTAGAAATCTTTGAATAATGTTTCCCACCACAATATAGATTGAAGTACTTTTTGTGTGGTAGCTTTACCTCCAACATGTCCTCCCACAACTCCACAATGGAATTCCCACATGGTATCTTTCCTTTCATGGCNCTTATAAAGTTGTCCCACAATCAATTGGTAGTCTTCTACTCGAACCACCATGTGTCGTTTATGGGTTGCAGATTAATTTTCTGGGTAGGTCCATGTACTAAGGAAGACAACAATGTCTTCAAGATACTTTGGGATGGCTTCAATTTAGAATAGGTATGCGTCTGGGAGTTGATCATCCATTACTCCACCTCTTTCCCCTTATTCCAATTTGGATAAGTGATCTGGACCTACATTACATCTTCCAGGTTTTACAATTACGTCGAACAAAAACTCATGAAAGAGAAGTAGCCACCTACAAATACTTTCTTTAAGGACTGGTTTATTGACTAGTTAATTCAATGCAGAGTGGTCTGTTCCATGGTCAAGTTTTCCTTTAAGAGTTGGAGAACTTGTTTTTTATGCTCAATGTGATCTTCCACTGCTTGAACCTTATATTTTTCTTTTTGAGAAGAAGTGATGGAAGGTGGGTGATATCCATAGAGTGCCATAAATGATGTCATTTTTGTTGCAGTATGAAAGGAAGTGTTATACCACCATTTTTCCAAGGGTAACCACTTGAACCATTGTGTTTGTTTATTAGAGACAAAGAAACGAAGGTATCCTTCCAGAAATTTGTTCACTATCTCGTTTTTTCCATTATATTAAGGATGATAAGATGAGCTATGAGCCAATTGAGTACCCAAAAAAGAAAATAATTCTATCCAAAAATGTCCAATGAAGATGGGATCTCTGTCACTTACAATAATCTTTGGGCTTCCATGTATCTTTTGAACTATATCCATGAATGTGATGGCAACTGTACTGGCTTTAAAAGGATGAGAGAGTGCAGAAAAGTATGTGTACTTGGTCATTCTATCAACAATCACCATGATGACACTCTTTCCTTCAAACTTCAGTAACCCTATGATGAAATCCATGGAAACCTCCTCCCAACACTGACATGGGATGGATAATGGTTGTAAAATACTTGGGGTATTAATTGTTTCCACCTTATTTTGTTGGCAAACCAAAAATTCTTCCATAAACCTTTGAACATTAGTTTTAAGTCCATCCCAAACAAAATCCTTCTTGACCCTATGGTAGGTTTTAAAAAATACTGAGTGCCCACCTACCTGAGAGGTGTGCAATTCCAAGAGTACCTTTTTTTTTGAGTTTGGAGTTCTTACATAAATTTAAGAGATCTTTGTACCATAATGAATCATTTTTCCATGTAAATGTACCTGATGCACTGGAATGTTGTTGCAACCTTTGAATGAGAGTCCACACATTTTTTTCATTCTTCCATTCATCCCTCGATTATATTATCCAATTGGGTTGGATGATCAAGATAGCATATGAAAAGGACTCAACATCTTCATCCTTTCTTGAGAGTGCAACTGTCACAAAATTTTTCTTCTCTTTTTTTTGTAAATGATTTCAAAATCATAACCCAACATCTTGGTCACCCATTTTTGTTGTTCTTATAAAGATAGTCTTTGTTCCAAGAAGTATTTAAGACCATCATGATATATTTTTACCTTGAAGTTCCTACATATTAGGTAAGGGTTCCATTGCTTCAATGCATGTAGTATTTCCATCATTTACTTCTCATAAATGGGTTTTTGTAAGTCCTTTCCCTTGTGTGGCCAAATTTCAAAAGAAAGGGGCCTTCCTTTTTGAATTAGAACAACACCAATGCCATTTACCAAGGCATCAAATTCTATAATAAAGGTTTTTGTGAAGTCTAGTGTTGTCAAGACAGGAGCTTTGCACATCGCCTCTTTAAGTTGTTCAAAATATTGAATTGAATATGGAATCCATGAAAATCCATACTTGTTATTTAATGTTGTTAAAGGTGATGTTATTCTTCCATAGTTCCAAATAAAATTGTGGTAATAACTTGTCAAACCCAAAAATCCCCTAAGATTATTCAATGTTTTGGGAATTGGCTAGTCCATCATGGCCTTAATCTTATTAGGGTCTACCTTGACACCTTCATGAGATACAATATGACCCAAATACTCTACCTCCTTCACCCCAAAGAAACATTTGGATGGTTTGGCATATATTTTTTTCTCCTTTCGTAGTTGTAGCACCTTGTCAACATGTCGAACATGATCCTCCCAAGACTTGCTATAGATTAGTATATCATCAAAAAATAGTAACACAAATTTTTGAAGGAAGGGCTTGAAAATGGAATTAATCAACCCTTGGAATGTGGAAGGTGCATTTGTAGGGCCAAAAGGCATGACCAAAAATTCATAATGGCCTTCATGAGTTTGGAATGTTTTTTTTGGGATATCTTCTTCCTTCATTCTAATATGATGATACCCTGAACGAAGATCCAACTTTGTGAAGTAGATTTCTCCATGTAGTTCATTTAACAATTCATCAATGAAGGGAATGGGAAACTTATCTTTAATAATAATCTTGTTGAGATCTCTATAATCTAGGCACATACGCCATGAGCCCTCTTTATTGAGTATTGTTATCACACAGGTTTGTAAAGGGGTGTTTTTTCCCTCAGGAATGGACACCATAGTGAAAAAGTGACAAGAAGCACACAAAAAACCCATAAAGTGGCCTTATCCCAAGACTTTGGTGCCCGGGCATGTTATACTAAGGGGCACGTATATCTGACTGGCGGAGATTTGTGTGCACAGACATATGGTGCAGGATCGATATCGGACC
>JASDQU010945647.1:0-10396 GCA_032191745.1 Picea mariana
CTTATACAAATTTCCAAACCCAACTCCTTTCAGCAACACCATTACTCCTTGAACCATCATACATGTTTCCTTTTCAAATATTGTTTTTACCCTTGTATCGTCCATTTTGCTTACAAAAATCAAATTCCTAGCCAATCCTAGGTTTTGCAAAACACGAGGTAGTGTTCTAATCCTTGCATCTATGAGCCTTAACATGAATTTTCCTCAATCTATGATTCTGGATGTCGAGTCATCACCTAGGAAAACATTACCTCCATCATACCTTTCATATTCACAGAACCACACCCTAGGGGAAGTCATATGAAAGGATGTACCTAAGTAAACCAACCATGCCTCATGATCTATATGTGTGCTTGTAGACTCCAAGTATGCATCGCCTCCTTATTGCTTGGAGGTCTTTCATTCTATAGAAGAAGACTCTTTAGATTCCTTCTTTTTTTCAACTTTGGATCTCCACTGCTTCTTGTAGTGCCCTTCTAATCTAGAATTAGATCCAGGAGCCTCACAGGGTTAAAAAAAGATGAAAAAATGAAAGTTCTTGAAATAGAATGAAACCAATTCCATTGCGACTAGATTGTCGTGCTGATTTCGACCATATATTTACTTCCTCAAATGGACATCATATGTGATAGTTATCGCACTGTAATGATTTTGCCAAACAGGGAAAAATTCATCAGGTAAAAAAAGTCAACATTGACATCAGCATGACATCATGCTCACATGGTAGCATGACACATGATAGAGGCACAATGGGCAGGCTATATATCTTATGTTGACCAATCCAGATGTGACACGTGTCATCACTGAAAGGGTAACATGTAGCATGCTCGTATAGGTGGTAGGTACAGTCAGTGGACATGTGGCAAACAGGTGTTGTTGACTGGGCAGTATGTTGACACGTGGACGATTCCTGTTTTGACAAGTGGCAATTTATTAGCAAAGGTTGTGGTGCCAAGTGGCCCAGACATGGGCTACCACATGGCATTTGGTTATTGGTTCATGGATCATTGCAAAATTATATGGAGTTAGCGAGAATCGAACCAAAGACCTCTTCGACCATCATAGCGACTTCACCAAAGGCCGATTACCATTGAGCCCCACATGTTTCTTGTTATACCATTGTTACTTTATTTTAATTAAAGTGTAATTGTGGTGTAATGGAGGTCGAAGGGGGCTAGGGATAATCCCCAGCCTGCAACTTTAACAACACATATGGCCACAGCTTGGCGTCGGGCGCTCCACTCCATATGTGGGCGCGGTTAGAAAGTTGGTTCTAACCCCAGAGCTAATGGGATTGGACATGACAGTTTCCTCATATATTGGCGTGCAAATATTTCTTTATCCCCAGGTTTCGGGGGTTTCCCCAAATATGCACCATACGACTAGGTATTTCGGAAGAGAGGCCAACGCGCAACCCCTAGGGGATTGGCGCTTGGCCATATTGTTATTGCATATGACCATTATAGGGGGGTGCCTGCCTATGTTGGTGGCTTAGCCCATATATTTGTCTAAAGTGGGGTTTTTACTATACAGTTTGGGATTTTTTATGATTTTTAGGCTTGTCAATGGAGATTTTGGCCATTATTGGGAGATATTGGGATTTTTTTGAGCCCATATTTTGGGAGGAAATTGGGGAAGGATAACCAAATTCAGATCTATAGAAACAAGGCATGTTTGAGGACATGGGAGGACATTCAGAGAAGATTTATGTTAAAGAAAAGTCAATCCAAAGCCATTTTTATGCAGGGAAGTTGTTGAGAAGGATACCTTTGTGGGCCATTTTCGGGAGCTACACTCGGTATTTTTCTGTCAATTGTGTTGGACTTTTAAGGTCGAGCAGAACCCACTCAGACTAGCATGAGATCCATTTGATGTACTTTTAATGTATTTTGAAATCATTGAAGATTAATAAAGAAGCCTCCCCCACTGAGACAAAGGCTCGAAGACATAGGAAATTTTGTGTCGAACTATGTTAGCACTTCTCCTGTTATGGTTTGTTGTTCTTATTGATTTAGTTCAGATCTATATATTATCTTATGTTTCTTCATTAAATTCATCCACTTTGGTTCAGTTTCACAAATGGTTAATTAACACATGCAATTAATAACTCAACCACAGTCATTAAAAGATCTTTTCGGATCAAGAGGTATGAGAGCTAGTTGACATTTGAAATTTGAGTTTTACATGTTAGCTAGGGAAGACATGTAACAACCCTACTTAATTAATTAAATATTTGTTTAATGAATACTAGTTTAATTAATTAATTAATTAATTTCATGATTAAATATTTGTTTAATTAATTTCATGATTAAATATTTGGTTAATGAATTTTAGTTTAACAAATTATTAACTTTTATATGGAGACTTTGTGTATCGGGAAATGGAACCATTAATAGAAAGAGGGGATAAGGTAGTTGAGATTTAATTGGGGGATAAGGTCGATGAGGTTTAATGAAGGGAGGAGGCGGTGAATAAGGAAAGGGGGGAAAGGAGGATAAGGGAGGGTGGAAACACTTGGGAAGAGGACTACTTTTTTGGGGAGCATTATTTTCATATGGGAGGACTATATTACGGGTTTGGATGGAGGAGCTTCCTGGAGGATTGTATTACTGGTTTTTCTTGAGGAGCTTGTTGGAGGAATTTCACGGGGGGACCTGTTGCTAGGAATTTTAGGCTCGGGGGCCAAGAAACCATAAGGAATCCTGGAGCTAGGGAGCTCGATAGGCTGTTCCTAGCTAGCTAGGAGGTTAGTTAGTTTTGCGAAGAGCTTGGACAGAGTTGGAGAACAACATCATCTTGGACAGAGTTGGAGAATAACATCAGTTTGAGGTATTTTCATTATTATGTTGTGTTATATGGTTTATTATCATGATGCTCATAAATTTTAATTTTGTTGAATATGGTTATATGCTAAATAATGAATTGTAAATAATTTAGGATACCATTTCTATGTTTTAAATTTATGTTTTTAAGGATCTGTTTGGACAGGCCTTACACATGGTATCAGACTTCGGTTTCAAAACTGAAACCTGGGCTTGACCACCCACAACACTGAGATTTTATCTTTTTCATATGCAATCCAATTTGGGTTGTTACAGTCTTGGAGTGAAGTCTTTAGACTACACACACAAAAAAAAACAATACCACTAAAAGCTTAGTTGTTTATTTTGATGAAACCCCATGAACAATCCAATCCACGACTGTCCAACATTTTCAATATCAAAGTATCACATAAGTATCAAAGGAAAATACCCTTAGTGATGCAATATTTTAACAGAGCAAACACACGGGCTTTAATCACGAGATTAATACACAAAATAAAACTATGAAGTGTGAATAATAAAAAATGGGGCAACAAAATCCACATGGCCCAATAGAAACACCAGTGGATAGACATAGTTAGGAAACCATGCTTCAATGCCAAATTATTTTTTTCACAGTCCACAATTTGCAAGTGCTTCAAGAATACAAAACCCTTTTAATTTGAGTGTCATCTATGGAAAACAACACTTAGCATTGACATCTTTAATTTATCAACAAAGAAACCCAGGAGTGAACTATCGGTGAAACACTAATAATAAGACAAAAAATAGAAGAAACAAATCAAAAATCATTTCCTAAACCACACCTTTGAATAATAGACTCCGTGGAGGCGACGTATGCTTTCACTTTTCTAGAGACCGCTCATCCTCCATTAGTTTTGTCAACTGGTGTTGGGTTCGAAACCCACTGCTCAAAAGAGATATGGCAAACAACCGTTGAGATATTGACCAGAGATGTTTTTAGAGATGCATTCTGAGAACAAATTCGTTCAAGAGAATGACTCTCATGACAATTCCCAAGCCCTCAAACACCTATGATTGAGAGAAGCACTTTCTTCTTCTAATCTGCAACAGAACTTCATCAAGTGCTTGATATCATACACAGTGGGAAAACACATGTTTATCAAATTGAAGAAGTCTGGAGGTGTCAGAGGCAACTGCTGGCATGTCATAAGCTTCATCATATACCCAAAATACTAGCCATTGTGGAAGGTGCCCTAGTGCACAGTGTCATTCAAAACAATTCCAGATGACATCAACAGCTCACCAAATACCTATGCATCGATTTCGTTCTCATTATTTTCTTGAAATCAATACCACTCTATTGCAGAAGCTAAATTAAATTGATGGTATACATATCTTTGACGAGATTGAATCCCCAAAAATTGAATTTCCACATGCAATACTTATGGGTGCCGCAACGAGGCAAGTTCCCATCCTTGTCTGAGAAAGTCAAACCCAATTGAATAAGGTTAAGTATATCAACATTAGAATTTAGAGTGTAATAGTGGAGCTCTGAAGCAGTCTTGAAATTGCCCACAGGTCTTACCACTGTACCAGGAAACTCAGTAGCCATGGAAGTGGATGAGCAGAAGAAACACAGGCTATCATATTAAAACACACAATGGCCCAGTGCACATGCACACTATACAACACACATGCTAGAACAAACACAAATTATAGCACCTAAGTGATAAACCCATGATTCCTTTATGCTCAACGCATCCACGCACAAGCACAAATCGCAACACACAAGTCAAAGCTAGCGCACAAGTGCTAAGCCACCAGTGGTCTAACTACACTACATGTCCAAATCACTCATCGTATGTCACAAGGGATAGACCAAGCGCAAGCCACGAGGAGGGGGGTGACACAAAGGAGTAACAGAAGATGCATTCTCCAACTCTGCAGGTGAGCACCTTAACCTTTAGGCCACGTAATCAATACAATCTCGGCCTTAATAAAACCTTGAACCCTACCAGATCGTCTGTGACTTTGAATTATGTAATACCAGCAAAATTTCTCTGCCTTTAATTAACTCCAGACCACTGAATGATATCGATGGCATCGCCAAACTCACCAAACCCTAGAAACAAGCAATATTTGGGATTCCATTTGATGCACACTACATTCGTCTAGTGGAGTTCAATTCAAATCATAAAACTAAAATGCAGGTCACCCGCTAGAATAGCAAGAAGCCACAAGAATGGAGCCTACCAGGAAGAAAAATTTATATATACAAATGTAGGTATGATAAAATATTGGGCTTCTTGACCCAATCCCTAAATATTCCACTAAAAATCAAGGACAAGGCATCAAAGAATGAGTCGAGGATCTAAGCATGAGGCATCGACAGCCTCAAAACCAGACCAAGCATCAAGCATACGATACGAGAAAGAACCGAGTGTTCAAGTGTTAAGAACTGAGGAGGAATCCCACAAGAGGTGAATACAATCGTACCCTAGGTGTGGCTGGATATTGTTCTAGCACAAGACCACTGGACTAGAACCGATGGCCACCACCCAAAGCCAACACATGCCCTCTCTCCGAGACCAGAACTTGAGTCTGGCACGTTAGACCACTCAACCCGCAACCACGAGAAGGTAAGTGCCATTCCCCAAGTCACGGCCAAGGGAGAAGGCCTTGCGCGGTTTCGTGTCCTGCGGAAGAGCCATACCGAGGAGAGCCCACTGCTCCATACTCCTCAAGCATAAACAACCAACAAAGAACCTTATCTCAATGATAGAGACCGAGGGAGGAATCGAACCCTCGTCGCGCCTAAACTCCCACCGTCACCCTCTACATGCAAATGCACCAGACGACCCAACAAATGAGAAAGGAATAGTGACGTTTAGGGTTTAAATGATCATTTTTTTTTATTTTCAAAAATAAGTGGGAGTAACACGTGGATCGCATGCAAAGTCCATGGTATTAACTGCTGGGTAAGTTCATTTTATTTTTATTTATTTATTTATAAAGTTTATTTTAGTTTTATTTTCTATTTATTATAACAATTTCTTATATATAATAATAATAATAATAATAATAATAATAATAATAGTAAAGAAATAAAATATAAATTAAGTTTAAATAAATAATAATAAACAAATAAACTATAAATTAAGTTTAAATAAATAAAATAAATAGGATTTTTATTTTATTTAAGGGTGAGTGTTTAGATTTAATTAAAAAAAAAAAACATATATATATAATAATAATATTATAAGTGTGGTGTGTGCGCACAAGTAATCTACTTACCACCTTAAGAAAAAGCACCTACTAAACCAAAGCCAAACTCTGAGTTCACACAAGCCCAACGTAAGCGTCAAGCCTTTTTCTTCATATTATAGGGGTGGTTAATATGAATGTCGTATATTGATATAGGGAAGGAACTCATTTCAGAGACTATCAAAGAGAAATGCGCAGGTTCAATCTCATGTTACATGTTGGGGATGTGGAGGACCCCATTACCAGTGTGACTTCCTAGAGTTGCAAGCATGATTTGTGCATAGAGAAGGAAAGGCCCCGATGGAAAGAGCAAGTGGCAGCCACCAGATTTATGCAACAGTTAATAATCGCCAGGTAGAACATCAATACACAGTGGTGGAGTCGTCAGGTACGCTAAATCATGTCAATGTTAAAATTTTATTTGATTCCAGTGCTATAGATAGTTTCATCTCACCATCTGCATTAGAAAAGAGTGGGTTGGCAGCCTACGAGCACGATGACTTTAAACAAGTTGACATGGCTTTGGGGGAAAAACAAGTGGTAGGACCTAGCGTTAATAATTGTCTAGGGCACCTGGGAGTGTGTACTACCAGGTTGAAGGTATACATCACACCTCTCGTGATGTATGACCTAATCATTGGACTGGATTGTTTATAAGCCCATCTAGCTATGGCAGATTGTTTCGCAAAAAGGGTTCTTTGCGTTGACGATGAAGGAAGGCCAATAGAGATCCACGTTGTACGTAGAAAGGTATCTCTATGCTTTATATCAACTATGAAGGTTAAGAGGTTCATGAAGAAAGGGTTTCAACTATATGTAGTGGAAGCAGTGAATTAAAGGAAAGGACCCTACTTGGATCAGTACCATGTATTGTCAGAATTTAAGGATGTTTTTTCTGAACAAGTTTCCAGGGTTACCTCCTGAGATGGAGCTTGATTTTACTATTGAGCTAAAACCTGGTGCGGAACCAATTTCCAAGACTCCATATAGGATGACAACACCAAAACTTTGTGAGTTGCATATGCAGTTGAAAGAAATACTCGACTTAGGGCTAATAAGACCCAGTGTCTCACCTTGGGATGCACCAGTAATCTTTGTGAAGAAGAAGGATGGTTCCTTACGACTATGTATAGATCACAAGGACTTGAATCGTGATACAGTGAAAAATAGGTAACCTATACCAAAAATAGATGATCTCTTTGATCAAATGAAAGGAGCAACAGTATTCTCAAAAATTGATTTGCGATCAGGGTATCACCAATTAAGGATTAAGGAAGGCAATATTCCTAGAACTACATTTTGAACTCGATTTGGGAATTACGAGTTTGTTGTAGTACCTTTCGGATTAACTAATGCGGCAAAAATATTCATGAGCCTCATGAATGTTGTATTCCGGAATTACTTAGACTGCTTTGTACAAGTCTTTTTAGATGATATCCTCATCTATTCCAAGGATGAAAGAGAGCATGAGGAACACTTGCGAGTGGTGTTGTTCTACCTTAGAGAGAAAAAATTGTATGGGAAGTTGTCGAAGTTTTGCTTCTTCCAAAAAGAAATTCACTATTTAGGGAATATCATTTCCGGTCAAGGAATTTCTGTGGACCCAGAAAAGGTAAAGGCCATTATGGAATGGCTAGTGCCGAAAAATGCTCATGAGGTAAGAAGCTTCATGGGGCTAGCAGGTTATTATCGGAGATTTGTGGAATGGTTCTCTAAAATAGAGAAACTCATCACCACTTTGCAGAGCAAGGGGGTCGGGTATGAATGGACAAAATAATTTGATAGTTCATTCATCGAGCTTAAGAGGTTTCTAACTAGTGCACCAATTATATGAGTGTTGGATATGGAAAATGACTTCACAATCTACATAGATGCCTCAAAGCAAGGGTTGGGGGCCATGCTAATGCATGATGGAGGAGTGATAGCTTATGCATCGAGGAAGTTTAAGAAACATGAGGAGATTTATGCTACTCATGATTTAGAGTTGACATCTGTAATGCTAGCTCTGAAACTTTGGAGGCACTATCTAGTGGGGTGAAAATTTGAGCTCAAAACAGACCATCAAAGTTTAAAACATCTCTTCACTCAAAGGGATATGAATTCTAGGTAAAGGCGATGGAGTGAGTTTATGAGTGAGTACTATTTTGGTATTTCTAACATCAAGGGAAAATAAAATGTGGTCGTGGATGCCTTGAGTAGGAGACCACGTATCTTCTCCTTGGTACCCTTAAAAGTCAATCTGAGGGAACGTGTGTTGATGCAACTCCTTGGAGACAGTTGGTATTTAAAGGTTACTTCAAACCTCCAGAGTGGGAGGCAATTAGATCCAAAGTATGAAGGATATAGTCTGGAAGCACAAAAACTATTAAGATATCGAGAAAGGATGTACATCCCCAAAGGTGGGGATATTTTAAGAATCATACTAAAGGAAGCCCATAGAGAAATTTATTGTGCACATATGGGTGTGAAGAAAATGTACGTAGACATGAGGAAGCTCTTCTCTTGGGTAGGCATGAAGCATGATGTAGTCCATTTCATCACCAGGTGCCTAGAGTGTCAACAAGTGAAAGCTAACCACCATCACCCGACCTGTCTCCTGCAACCACATGACGTTCCTAGGTCAAAGTGGGAAGTCATTTACATGGATTTTTTTGTGGGGTTGCCGCTCACATCTCATAGACACAATGCCATTCTTGTGATAGTTGATAAGTTAAGAAAGAGTTCTGATTTTATTCTAGTTAGAGACAGTTGTGATGTCATTGATTTGGCACGCATGTTTGTAAGTGAGGTCATCCATTTGCATGGGATACCCAAGAATATCATTTCAGATAGGGACTCCAGATTCACTTCTAGGTTTTGGACAAGTTTGCAGTCAACATTGGGGACGCAGTTGAACTTAAGCACAACTTATCGTCTGGAAATAGATGGGAAAATTGAGAGAGTAAATCAAGTCCTGGAATATATCCTTAGGATTTCTATCATGGATAATCAAACCCATTGGGAGAAGTACCTACCTTTGGTAGAGTTTTCCTATAATAAGAGTTTTCATAGCTCCATCGGAATTCCACCCCACTTGCATAAAACTCATGATGTTTTTCATGTATCTGTGCTACGTCATTATGTTGCTGATGAATCACATAAACTAAATTGGAAGGAATTGTAGGTATCAGATGTAGGAACCCTCACGGTAGAACCGTTAATCATATTGGACCGTAGATTCCAACAGCTCAGGAACCATCTGGTAGACAAAGTTAAGGTCTAGTGGGACAAGTATAGTTCAGGATCTACTACTTGGGAGGATGCCGAGACATTACGACAAGATTATCCCTCACTATTTTTACCACCTAGAGAATATGTTTCTCGAAGGTTGGGTGTATGTAACACCACCTTTTGACTTAGACATCTAGGATTACTTGAGGCCTAATCACCTTTATTTTCTATTCACAGTGAAACTATTAATGATACACTTGAACTTTTAAGATGTAGGAACCTTTATGAATGTTTAAATGTTATTTGAATGATGATGGATATGATGTGATCTATTATGAGAATGGAAATTCTATGAATGTTTAAATATTATTTGAATGATGCTAGATATGATGCAATCTATTACGCAAATGAAAATTCTATGAATGAGTAATGTTAATTGAATTATGGGGATATTATGAGATCTATTTCTAACTTGAAAACTTTGATATTAAGTTGTTGGTACATGGATACCGAACTGAGATTATGGTTTTATGAAATTACATGATGATAATGCATAGATATGTATGAGTTTGTGTTATAGACTAATTTGCAGGTCATTGGGCTATGAAATAGCCAAGGGATAATGATAATGAAGGTGGATGTCATGACAACCGACCAAGAAAAAATATGGTATGAATCTTTGTATTTTAAATTATATCGGTTTGAATGCATTGCTATGATATGTGGACCAGTGCAGGATTTCAGGTGGTGAGGCTGCCTAAAACTGAATAAACGATGAAAAAATTCCCAACAACATGGTGCCACTGTATATTCTATTGTAGGGTGTGGACCCTAGTCCTATTAGGAGGGTTCAAGGAATTTCCGACCATGTATCCTCCGAAACCTGGAGTCATGGGAAGACTATGTTAGCTCATGCTCCCCTAGACGTGTGATGATGACTGTCAGTTGCCTGCCAGGGAAGCTTGGTCAATATAGTGATGCTTCTGCTTACAGGTTCTATTTGGAGTTAGGTCAATATAGTTGACGCTACAAGATAGTCCAGGATAGGAAGGATAGGAATGGAAGATGGAAGTAAGTCAGGGAGGAAGGATGAATAGAAATAGTTGAGAGTGTATGGAGATTTGTCTTATGGTGGA
>JASDQU010945648.1:3125-21368 GCA_032191745.1 Picea mariana
CCATATATATATATATATATATATATATATATATATATAGCCAATTGGGCTTAGTTGGGGTGGTTGGGAGGTGTAACGTACCCAACCACCAGTAGGTCAGGAACGCTACCTCAAAGACACACTTCTTTAACTGATCTCAAATTCTGGTAATAATTAATTCAAAATCAAGCATCAAAGAATGCAATAACAACACATGCAATGATCAAGATTCTTGCTAAACCATCAGAAAATAACAATGTGCCATTCACAACAAATAAGCAACAAACATGCACACAATACATCTCTCAGAGATAATAATAATACACAATGAAATATACATTAGACAAAAAACACAAAGAGAACTTATCTTTGATTAAACCATCACCAACTAGCTGCAGACCAAGGAATTTCCTTCCAACCATAGACACTGTTGTTCCAATTCTCAACAGTAGGTCACCCCCAAGCCGGGGCTATGAATCCACAAGGATGGGTCTTAGGACAAATATAAAACACACATCGGTTGGCTAATTAGCTCTTAGTTTTTCCCAACCACACAACAATCCTAATTTCCAGCTCTCTTTCCCCTTCAACCTGCACAACCCAAAGAAATGAACCCTTTCTCTGCCATGTAGTCCCTCAGGATGTTCCATTTCTCTCCCGGGCTCCAATGCTACTGGTAAGGAAATCTCCATGCTCAAAAATCCAAGGATTCTCAACTGTGAACAATTCATTCATAACTACCATCAATCTCATGCCCATAGGCATCCACTCCAACATGGAATGATCAGTAATTCCTCACAACCATCTCACAATGGCTCTCCTCCTCCTACCATTAGTTTCCATGCTCATCCCAAAAGCACACGAATTAACAAAAGTGAAATGAGGAATTCTCAAAATGAAAATGATTAACCAAGAATAAAGAACAACCCCCAAACAACTCACAGACACAGTTTATATAATTACAAGAACCAAGAACCACATGGCCTCCCCAAGAAGCTCATGTAACCACTTTTCTAAATTAAATCCAAAATGGGTAAATAAAATATAATAAAAATACTTAGCCCCTTAATCCCCCTCTCTCATGGAATCATAGCCCCCTATCTCTTGTCCTTGTTTGTCTTGCAACCAACGATGTAACACACACACACACACACACACACACACACAAACACACACACACGTGTGTGTGTGTGTGTGTGTGTGTGTGTGTGTGTGTTACATTTATAGACACTCTGGCCCCTTTCCAACTTTACCGACTCACCAGCCAACTTTACCGACTCACCAGCCTAAGTCATATTTACATAATACATTCTAGTTCACAGGGATCAAGAAATGGGGTATTACATCCCCCTCCCCTTCTTTTGGCACTGCCGTCAGTGAAAAACACCATATTGGTGTTCTTAATATCACAAAGCTAGGATCTCTGGCCTTAATCCACACATGCAATCCAACCAATCACTTGTAAACATAGTCACTCTTGCCTAAAATAAAACATGCATACATAGACATTTTGACCCAAAAAATGTATAATGATCTTCGAGATTTATATTTATGGCAGCAGTTCCAACCAACAAGCTCTCCTTCCCTATTATCCTACACAACCCAAAGAAATGAACCCCTTTCTATGCTATATAGTCCCTCAGGCTGTTCCACTTCTCTCCAGGGCTCCAGTGCACTCAGCTAGGAAGTTTCAGAGTTGCAGCTCCAAGAATTCCAACTGCAACAAGTCCATTGGACTTTCTTCATTCCATGCCTTCATCATTGAGCTTGATTTCCTTCTAGTTCTATTTTTCCTAAGCTTCTAGATTTCATAACCAACATCTTATTTGTATTATACACATATAATCATCATGAGATATCATTATAACAATTTTCAATCCTAAATGTCAAATCTGTTTTATACAAGAAAACAAAATTTTCCAAGCATGAGCTTCCTGCTCATAATTCGTTTGTCTCTTGCAGTTGCACACATCAATTTTTATTATGGATTACAACAATGCCATACCCAATGCCATTATTCCTGCAATTTTCTCAACCTTCAATCAACCAAACCAATTGTTAGCATATTATAACAATTTTTAATTTCTCAAATCTGTTTATATATAGGAAATACAATTCCCATGCATGAGGATTTTTCTCATAATGCTTGGCTCTTGTAGCAACAAGAATTGGTCTTGTGTATGGGCTTACATCCATGCCACATACAAGACTATTCTCCTTACAATTTCCTCAACCTTTAATTCGGCCACACAAACTGTTAGCATAACATAACAATTTGTAACTATTAATTTCTGAAATCTATTTTATACAGAAAAATAAAATTTCTAGGTATGAATTTTCTGCTCATAATGTTTGGCTCTACAACTGTAGATATTAGTCTTCCTTATGGGCTTACATCCCTTCCATATCCAAGACCACTATTACTGCAATTTCCTCAATCTACACTCAACCAAACAAAATGTCAGTATCTCATGTACACTATCTATCTATCTATCTATATATATTCATAGCAACAATTCAAAAAAATTCACAAAGTGATCTTGGAATTGTTTACAACTACAATTCAATCACTTCCATTAATCCAACTATTAATTGGAATGAACCCATTATTCTCTACACATGTATTATCAACCAATATTTTCTTTCTTCTATCCATCAATATTTTTATCACTCCGTTCCCTCAACAAATATTTTCTACAATTCACCATTATATAACTGCTCTAACCCACAACTTTCTAGTTGCATGATGTAACAACTCCAGAAGTGTTCTCAACTTCATGAGTTAGAAATACTCACATCATTTCAGCTGCTAGCATAATCATTTCTATGTCATATATACATGCATTCACCAAAATGCATTCAACAATTCCTTTAATACCACTTGTAACATTTTCAATAGCTCCAAAAAGAGATCTTAGAATTGTAACAAACAACAATTCAATCACTTTCCTCTAGTATTCATATTAATATAATGCAACTATCATTCATTATGTATTTTCAACACCACAAGCTTTTCATAATGCAATGATTAATTACTAAATAAAATGACAATCGATGTGCCAATACCCATGGCCACATTTACAATGCATCCCTGCATTGACTACATAGTACCACATAACTATGTCATGCATTCCACCATGATGAGTTGGAAGGTCTGGCCAATGCCTCAACACATCATCCACAACTTTCTACTGCTTGCCTGACTATTTGGATACCTTCCTTTTCAACCCAAACATAACATCAAGAATATAATTTTTAAGTGCTTTTCAGTGTCAACAAAGAGGTTGCAGTCCAAACATCAGCTATACAATAGATACCATTGATCACTCACATAGCGCTATAGCCCTTCCATATCCAACCATCTCATGGTCTCACACATGACTAACTCTATGGATATTTATTGTTATATCAAGAGTATGTCTCTTGACTTGAACTGGTTATGATCTCATAACCAATCATAACAAAATATGCAACTAATTTTTATCTAAATGCATTCTAGCATCAACAACATTTATATACTCTAGGCCTTTGGCCATTACATATCAATTTAAGTTTTGAAAAATTAATTGAGGGAATTCTTACCTCAATTCCTTTCAACACCGGAAGCAATCAAATGCATACCTGCATGGCTGTTATCAACCTACTTGATGCTACCTAAACCACTGGTATTTGTAGAATCTTGCAGGCTTCTACCTCCATCCTTTTGAGCACCATTCCTACCACCCTCATGGGTCTTCACATCGATGGAAGTCATAAGTAGCAGTAGCATCCACTTCTTTAACCATGCTATATCATTTTTTCTGAATACATAATCCATAATTAGCCATACTCGATATAATATTGGTATTGCATGTATATAACAACAGACTATTCTAAGTCCACAAGCATGTCACATGCATATTCAAGCATTCACATATGCACAAATCCACATCCATATGCACCAAACATTCACTATCAACATGCCTACTTATGCATATGTATTCTAACTTCATTCTATACATCATGTTCTCTAGTGCATTTATGTTATAGTTCACTTATTATTTACTTATTTATGTTGTAGCTGGTTGTCTATGAATTTCTTCAGATCCTTGCTACCTTGTGTGCTTCCATTCTGCTCATCTGCACTATTGTTCCTTGGTCTGAATATTTTCCAGCCAAGTTCCACTTCGTCATCCTGCAATCCAACCAATGTGTTCAATTTGCATAAGCTTCTCTTAGACAGACATATCCAACATTACCTTTGTGAAACATTCTAGCACCTTGGAATGAGGGTAGCTCACAACATTCCATCATTCTACTACCACAACATCCTTGAATAAACTTACCCAAAATCATTCCACATCCCTCCTATTTCTTCTAGATGTCCACCGGATTACTTCATTTAATAATTCCCTGTGAAGCCATACTTTTCTTACTCAATACTATTCCCAATGGAAGTCTATTTTCGTTTAGTGGCACTTTTCAAGTGAAAGAACCTTCATTATCTTAACCCTGATTTCTTTGCATTGGTATCCTGCTTCCACTATGAACTCTAATATCAGAAGTGGATTTCTTGCTTTGAGTAATTTTAGATGAGTAGCTAAGTCACATCTAGCAAATTCTTTTCAGCCACTCATGTGCTTGGCACATAGAGATGATTCACACATCACCTCCTAAGCTCCATGTTCTCTTTCACATCAAGTTTACAACTATCTACACATTTTTACCTTCAAGGCTATGGAATCTTAATTTTCCTTTCTATACCCCATTAATTACATTCTTCACCTGCTAGATTCATTTCCTATGTGAGGATTCTTGCTATTGCGCCTTGCAATTCATTCAGATTCATTAGCAGTTGAATACTAATTCCTTAGTTTCATTATTCTTTAGTTCTTTATCCACTTTTCATTACTTGCTCTGTAGCTCTTTGTTGCCTCAACCAAATTCTACAAGATCTGTCACGCTTCCATGACTCTAATATCCAATATTAGGCTTGAATTTATCTAATTATACCTCTAAGTTTGCAAAATGTATAAGCAACCATTTTGTTAGAATTATGCATGCCAAAATTTTGGTCAATTGATGCAACATGTCCTTTTTCTGCTCAATTCATGAAGAAATATATCATCATTATCCAAATTATAATAATTCAAGGTTATTCTCCTCTGAACCATATTTCCAACGACTATACTCATGTCTCATTCCGATCTCTGAGATGAAAGTTATGGCTTCCTGAAAAAGCCACTTTCACCCTTTTTGTGCATTTTCTCCATTGGTGTAATTTTATTGAAGTGCCAACTTCTATCAACTGCATAAGAAAATACATCAGGAGATAGAGAAAATTTTATATGACACATAGTTAATAATGATGACAAATAATTCATAACAACTCTTATATTTTCAATCTAATACAATGATAAAAAACTACAACAATCTAGAATCTGCAACTTTGTCCCTTTTCACCCCTTTTTCCAAACTTAGAATTTTTAGCCAAACTGACTATCTCATAATCTGTGCACTTTTTAAATTTTTTTACTAAACCAAAGTTGTTTGTCTTGATGATAATATAAAATGTTGAGTAAATAAAACATTTCAGTTTTGTGGTCTAGGGTCACTTTTTTTGTTCTAAAAATCTCAAAAATCCCCAAAAAGTGGCCCAAAATAGTGGATTTTGGATCAATGATTTCCTTTGCCAACCAAACCTTCCCACCGATCTCCATGACGCCCAATCACCGATCATCGACCATCGACCATTGACCGTTTTTCTCCACAAACTGGAAGTCTCCCACGAATCTTGTTGACACCCGATCACCGACCATCGACCATCGATCATCTTCCTTGACAAACCAAGATTGCTCACAAATCTTGTTGAACCCTGACCATCGGCCATCAACCATCCCTTTGCTGACGTGGAAATTATGATGATGTGGCATGACACGCGGATGCTTGTTGACACTTAAAATCGCAACGATGAATACTGCTCACAAATTATTGCCAAGCTCTATTATTTATTTATAATAATAATAATAATAATAAACTAGTAGGTGGGGACCCCTTGTAGACTAGTGGCGCTATGATGGATGTATTACGATTATATCTTTGTTTATTGTTATAATGATGCCAACACAGTCTTCTAAAATTGATGATTCAAGTCATGGTTTTATTCGTTATGGCAACATAAGATGGTTGGTTGAATGTGGTATGGCTATATGGTTTTGATGCTCACTTGCAACTTATGGCAACACTATGGATAAAATGATTATTTTCTATAGGTGTTATGTTTATGCATTAAACATTGTTGATTATTTTATATATGATTTTATGCAAAGGGATGATATGGGAGCTTAAACAAAAGAAACAACAAAAAAAAAAACTATGGACAAGCCCTAAAGTTATATGTGATTGACACAAGGGAAGGATGTATAGACCTTGTTGCTAGACTTATGCGCTTTGATGAAAGGATTATGTGTGAGGCATATATGGTAATGTTATAGCATATGGTTGTTGTTAAACATTTGGACATGTCTTTGGGTGGCGCACTATGTAATGGATATAGCAATGGATATTTGTTTGAATTAATGGTTGATGTTATGGTGGATGGGCTGGCTTGTACGTTGAATTGAATAGGGTTGAGGAAGGAAGCGACGTGCATTTACTGCATGTCACTTAAACAACCCTCAAGCCCATCACCCTAGAAATACTAGCATTTGGTTGTTTCGCTTTGGTGGTTGGTGATGCTCCGCGATTTCTGGTTGTGAAAGGAAAATGCAATCCAACTCTCTCCCTCAAGAAAGATTTTCTAGGTATGGTTCCTTTATTTTCCATCCATGATGGTTTCTCTGTGTTATGAATCGATTTTTGGCTCAGAATTGCATGAGGTCTGTGTTTTTCTTAAGTTTTCGACTGTGTATCAGTGTTGTGCTTATGGTTTCTTCTGTGAATACTCTAGACTGTTGGCTTGTTGAAGAAGAGGAATGGATATTCTTTGTTGTGTGTAGCCTATGCATTGGTTATTGGTTAAAACATGTTTGACCAACTTGGGGTTTTGGTCCGGTTCTCTGTGGAAAGTTATGGTGTAGCAAGCTCTGAGTTTTAGTCCGTGGGTTTTACAACCAGTCTTAGTATTAAGTGTTGTCACTCCTTTTTCACCTCGATCATTGTTATGTTTCGTTCCTCCAGTTTGCAATGCAGAATGTTAAGAGTTGCACTGTCATTGCTTTGTTTTGACCGAGCCCGAACTTTCTTTCGTCATGGAATCTCCTTCACTATCACTATGCTAGAAGCATTGCATAGTCAGGTTTGTATCGCCCATAACTTTGAATGGAAGCCTGTATATGTGTTGGGTTGGCCACATGTTGTGCTCAGGCATTCTTTCCATAGTGTTTCTAAGAGTTCGCTTCTCTCGTTATCCATTGGAGGTGGCTAACTATTATGTTCTGGTAGCCCTCACTATCAATATTTTTAAGGGTTACATGTCTATAGTGAATTTGGAAAGGGCACAGGCTCTATGTGTTTTCAAAGACTCTTCCTTGATTGAGCCATCTCTTGTTACCTCTCTGCAATGATTTTTTTTTAAAGGGCACAAACTGTCTATGTCTCAAAGACTATCTCATGTGGTCAAGCTATTTTCTCTTACCTCCATTGTTGTGTTAAAACCTAAACACGATCTTGGTCTTTTCAAATATTAAATACACCTGTGTGTGCTTGGCTCTGTTTCTCCTCGAGCACAACTTGGTTATGTTTCTTCTCGGGCACTATTTGGCTCTGTCTTTTGTTGGGCATTTCTTCTAAAGGAAGTATGTACATGTTCAATTTTCAAGAATATCACGCTCAGAGTTGCATGCTATTGATTAAATGCTATTGTCGAATCAAGACTTGTGTGGATTATATATATAAAGGTCTGTGTGTGATTGAATCATAACCCGATTTTGAGTTTTAATGCAAATAGATTATGTCAAACAGTGTTGGAAAGTCGACAGTTGGAGGTTAATACTAGGCCTATTCTTATTCGAGTTTAAGACAAATATGGGATGTGGATGGCTGGAATCACTGTGCATATTCTATTTTGTTTAAAAGGGAAAAGGGTTTAGCATTGGAATATAATAGATTGTAGCTCGAAGGGTTATAATTATGGAATTGGCAATGATGTTATTATGATGTTGCATAAATATTGTATGGATGCGAAGGCTGCTATAATTGAAGTATTCTACTCATATGAATTGTCTTTTATTTGAAGTCAACAAGCATTATGTTTGTAAATAAGGGACAGTTAAATGGTTTTGGGTTTTAAAGTGGATGCTTATTGGATTGTGGGGTCCGAACAAAGTTATGGTTGTTGTTTTATTTGATTTATTTTTTATGAACAATATTCTTATTATTTCCTCTCATACTATCACTTTTTCGCTCATTATACCCCCCTCATGATCCCAATTTCATTTTTACACGCCCTGTTCTATAAAATAAATCAAAATCTCTATATCGCAATGGCAAAAGAGATGACACAAAAATAGGTGGCATCTGATATTTTGGTATTGATTGCACAATTAGTTATTTAATGAATTGTTGAGAAGTACTCATGTTTTTATCCCCTGTCATGCTACCACTTTTTTGCTCATTACAATCCCTCCAGATGTCCCATGAACCCTATTCCACCCCCTTCTCACTTGGCAATTATTAAATAATTTATTAGGGATTGATTTGCATGGGTCTTATGTCAATTTATGAGCCAAACGTTGTTTCATACAAACAAAATGTCATGTATGGTTTGTTAAGGGCTAGTTACTAATGAATTGTTGCATACATGATGAGTTTCTTCAGTAGGGGCAACCATGGTCATAATAATAGAGGAAGAGGTAACTAGAACAGAGGGCCTAGAAGGCCTAGATTCTCAATTCATTTTGATGCTGACCTCTAGGAGTTGAACCAGCTGTTTCAAGGTGGGTTCTTCAATTGGATTGGGCAAGGGATAGTTCAACCCGACCAGAGAGACCTCCCTTCCAACCTCAAAATATCCCTGGTATTCCTGTGCCTCCTCATGTATCCATGCAACTAGAAGTTCCTAAAAATGATGGATGGCACGAGATTATCAATCTGGCAGTCTCTCACCATCGTGGCCGGCCCAACCTGTCACTGCCTCCTCCTCCACCTGTAAATCTTAATGTTCAAATTTACTCTATGCATTCACCCATTCAATCCTCTCATTCTAGCAAATGACTTAAGACTGATGTCCCCCATGTGCAAGACAAAGGTAAAGTTGCTAACTCCCCTTCATCTCCTTCAAATGACTAATCAAAATCAATTTCCTCCCATATGCATCTGAAGGACGATTGTTCCCATGTTATTAGTGAGATTAAGCCTCAAGGTTCAAATCAACCAAAGGCTACTTCTGGGAAGTCCAAAGGGGACAACAATGATAGAAGAAAGGTTGCCTCTCAAAGTGGAAATAATGGATTTTAATTTATGTGTTTATGATTGAGTTATTGAAGATAATGGTCTGCATAAAGTTTTGGACAAGAAGCTATTTTTTTGGGGATAATGTGGTTATTTACATATTTTGGATATGATTTGAATTATTTCTGATATTTAATATTCAAATTTTGGAAATATTTATGGGAGCTACAAGGCAACATGTGTCTAAATGATTATCTAATTGTGTTTTATTTTGTAAAGAATAAAAGAAGGGAATCACAAGGGGTCCCACCTACTTAGTTATTATAAATAAAGACCCTTAACTATTATTATTATTATTATTTCTCCTAAACTAAAATTAGTTAAGTTTAACTAACTTAACTAAAGAAAGTAGTTGAACTACTTAAACTTATTTGGAATGCATAAAATCCAAATGAGAAGGAAGAACAAGAAGAGAATAGAAGGAGAAAGCAAGACTAAGGTTTGCTCTTTTGTTTTCATGAGATAGTTTTAGTTTTCATTCATTCTTGAGTTCATTAAAGGCCTAATTCTCTTTTTGACAACAGGGTCCTATTGTAGACATCAAGGTTCAAAGCTGAACCATATCATTCAGATGCTTGTTTTAGAGGTGTTGATCTATCTTTGATAGTTTATGTATACTTACTTGTCTGTTTATGGATTGAGTTTCATAGCTGATAAAGGATATTGTGCAGAGTCAAGTTGGCAACAGTCTGTGGCAAGCTGATCTAGATTATAAAGTTCAGTTTTTACTTCTTGTCAGAGTCCTTTTGTATGGTTTTCATTGGGGATATCTAAATTAGGCTTTGGTCCATGCCCTCACAGGGATTTTGTAAAGAGAAAGATTATTTTGATTTCTCGGAATGAAATAAAGCAGATTGTTATTCTGTCTCATTTGCGTGTATTTGTGACTTGGTTACTTTTTCTTTTTGATCTCCACATTTACTTTATGTAATCTGTATATTTTTAGAAAATTATATAAAAATTTCATATTTTGCAACAATCTTTTCATTTAAAAAATCAGCCTAAACCCTTGTAATTAATACTTGTGGATTGGGAAATACTTTTTGAGGCTATAAAATAGAGGGTGCTATTCCTAACTATCTTGTCTTATCTAGGCAAGATTCGAAAAATGCTTGAGCAAGATAATTCATATCTTTCCCTCAACAATGCTGACATGGCATGACATGTCATCCTAAGGCATCAATTGGGTTGATGTGGCATGACACGTGGATGCTGACGTGGCATGACACATCGTCACCCTCCTTTCTCCATTGGTCGTTGACGATTAGATATTTCCTTTGGCTGAATGAAACTTCACCCAAAGTTGTTGATCCCCGATCCATCAGCCATCGACAATCTTCGATGTCATTTGGCCAAATTTCAACACTTCACCAAACTCGTTGATCCCCGATCCGTCGAAAATCAAAGATGTCTCTTGGCGAACTTAAACACTTCACCAAAAATCGTCGATCCCCGATCTGCCGACCATTGACGATCAAAGATGTCTCTTGGAAAAATTCAACACTTCAAAAAAACTCACTGACCCCCGACCATCGTCCGTCGATGATCGGATATTTCTGTTGATGAATTTCAACACTTACCAATTTTTGGCCAAAACCAAGGTGAATCTGGGTCGTCGATCTCCCAATCAAACTAAACTTGACTGTTGATTTCCTCCAACTTCCCAAATGATCGAAAATGAACACAAATCGTTGATCTTCCTCATTTTCTAAACCACCGAAATGAATCTCAGCCGTCGATATGGTAAAATTTTCAAACTTTGAAAACATTACAATTTTAAAATTTTTCAAGAACGAATCTGGGTAGTTGATCTCAATATCGAACACGATCTCAGTCGTCGATTCTCTAAACTTTTCCCCACACTACAATGACCATTAAAATATGAATTCTTCAATCTTCCAAGTTTAATTCAACTCCGCAACTCTGCAGATCAAATCCATTAACTTCCCAGATAATTCTAAATTATTTCAAACTCGAATCTGCCCACAAATTCAGGGATATTTCTTTCTAATCCTTTTGTTTTTCCCCAAATTCACACAGTTTGAAACTATATTAGAGAATATGTCTAATTCTCACTTGTTTTGGCCCATACCAATCCGATGTTTGAACCAAAAGATCTGATACCAATCTGTAACGTACCCAACCACCCATAGGCTAGGCATGCTACCTCAAAGACACACTTCTTTAAGTGATCTCGAATTTTGGTAATAATTTATTCTAAATCAAGCATGAAAGAATGTAATAACCACACATGCAATAATAAATATTCATGCTAAACCATAAGAAAAGAACAACGTGCCATGCACAACAAATAACCAACAAACATGCACCCAACACCTCTCTAAGAGATAATAATAATACACAACGAAATATACATTAGACATAAAATACAAAGAACACTTATCTTTGATTAAACCATCACTAACTGGCTACAGACCAAGGACATTCCTCCCAACCATAGACACTGTTGTTCCAATTCTCAACAACAGGTCACCCTCAAGACATGACTATGAATCCACAAGGACGGGTCCTAGGCCAAATCTAAAACACACAGTAGTTGTCTAATTAGCTCTTAGGTTTTCCCAACCACACAACAATCCTAATTTCCAGCTCTCTTTCCCCTTCAACCTGCACAACCCAAATAAATGAACCCATTTCTCTTCCATGCAGTCCCTCAAGCTATTTCATTTCTCTCCAGGGCCCCAGTGCTACTGGTAAGGAAATCCCCATGCTGAAAAATCCAACGATTCTCAGCTTTGAATAGTTCATTTAGAACTACCATCAATCTCATGCCCATAGGCATCAATTCCAATCCGGAATGATCAGTAATTCCTCACAACCATATCACAATGGCTCTCCTCCTCCTGCCATTCGTTTTCATGCTCAACCCAAGAGCAAATGAATTAGCAAGAGTGAAATGAGGAATTATCAAAATGAAAATGATTAACCAAGAACAAAGAAAAACCCCCAAACAACTCACATACAAGGTTTATATAATTACAAGAACCAAGAACCACATGGACTTCCCAAGAAGCTCATGTAACCACTTTTCTCAATTAAAAGCAAAATGGGTAAATACAATATAATAAAAAGACTTAGCTCCTTAAGCCCCTTCTCTCATGGAATCATAGCCCCCTATCTCTTGTCCTTGTTTGTCTTGCAACCAAAAATGTATTATATATATATATTACATTTCTAGGCACTCTGGCCCCTTTCCAACTTTACCGACTCACCAGCCTAAGTTATATTTACATAATACATTCTAGTTCATAAGGATAAAAAACTGGGGTTTTACAGGAGGAATGAGTGTTATCCTCCCCACCCAAGTTCAATTCACACAAGTGACATGTTGAGATCTTAATGAGTATATTATTGTAATGGCTTCGAGCCTTGTTGTTGACTGACCTTGTGCCCTAAAGATTCTAGGGTTTACCTAGGTTTTCCTTAGACACAACTATATTATAGTATATAGTATATTATCTATTATAACTAGTATACAATACACTAGTATATACCACTTAGAAGCAAATTTTGAGGTACTTTTGTTACGAGCCTAGCTCCAATCTTTACTTAATAAATCAATTTTTAAGGTACTTTTGTTAAGATCCTAGCTCCAACCTTTACTTAATATAAATTTTCCAATTATTGTTAATTTTTTATTATTTTTGTTAAATTAATGTTTATACAATAATTCTAAGATGTATGTGAATAAATATTTAATTTTAATATTTAAATGTGTACATGTATTGTTATTAGTGGCAATGAGAGTTACTTATGATAACATTAATTGGTGGAGAATTATTTTAGGAAGTTATTTGAAGTGAATTCCATTTTCATAATAGAACTCAAATGCTTTTCTTAAGTGCTTCTAACTATTATGTTAAAAGATAACTATGATAATTTGTTGTTCCAAGTTTTTTTTAGATCTAAAGGAATCGGTAACTCACATGGATTATCTAGGCGAGGCCTAGGTTCAAATCCGGTTGCTTTCCACTATAAACAACATCCCACAAGCCAACACCTAGTAGGAAAATTATGACTTAGCAAGGGTCAAAACGTTCACCGAGGTGGAACCTCTATCTAAGGGGGCTTCTACCCTTCTAGCCTTATCACAATGGGCCAACATGTACACTTTGTAGGAATTGAACCAGGGTGGGGAGGATAACAAACATGCTATCCAACAAGCCAAGGTATGAATCCACGACTTGATTTTCTAAGGATAATGCCTAATTTGATGGGTTTAGTAGGTCTCTCATGTAAGAAACAATTCACTTGGCCTAGTGATTACCTCTTGAACTCAATGATATGCAATTAGTGAATGGCCTCTTGGGGCCAATTACTGGAGCTTCCTTTGACTTCCTTAATCTGTAATCCAAAAAATTCATTGTATTTTCTTGAACACAACAATTCCTATTTTTAGCAATATAGAGATTTTCTTGATGTCTGTTTTCAATACCTTGCCTCTAATAGTTAAATAACTAAATTTACAAGGAAATGAAGGCACTTGAACTAAAGAAGTTTCCATTTGGGTTTCAAACTCAATGATTTACTCATCAAAACAAGTGACAATTTTTTTCCTAGGTTCATCTATAAAGCCTCCAAGGAGCATTCAAGATCAAGAGTATAAGTGAACAAGGAAATAAGCTACGACATGCGGTTCTTTTGAGGATATTTGTTGGCCCAATGGCCCTTTTTGACACAAATAATTTTTTTTTCTTTCTTGGCAGTAGTCTGGCACCATTTTAAAAACATAATCCTTTTGTTGATCTTGAAAAATGCTTCTTTTCTTCTTTGAATATAAATGCTTTGAATAATTAACAAAAAATCAAGGAGATGTATATAATTTCTTACCAAACTTGTTCTTTTACTTGTTACAGTGGCAAGAATTTGATTGATGACAACAATTGTGTGCACCACAACCCTAGGTAGGCATTTTGCCTATGCCTCTACATAAGGTTGAAGTATACATGGCATCATGTCTCTTGAAATATTTGGGGACTTTTTTCTCCAAACAATGTTCCTAAATGACTTGCAAAATGTGCTAATTGGCTTATGCTAATGATATTCTTGCAAGCTTGATATTTTTGTCCTTGAAATATTGTTCAACTATGTCAATGTTGATAAAATTTTTGATCACCTTTATTTTCCACTCTTTGGAATAAAAAAAATGATATCAGAAGGAGGAATTTGTGTATGCTCATCAACTCCCAGTGTAGCTCTCTGTCTCATTTTCATCATGCATTTTACAGAATCAAAATCCGAGTCCGTATGCCCGTGATACTCATAGTTTTGTCTAACCACCCGACAAAGAGATTGCAAGAAGAGCTTTGAATAATTGATGAGTAATTTCTTCTAAGTGTTCACCTCCCCTCTTATTCCATGTGCAACACTTAACTTACATTTCCCCTTTATTTCACCTCCTTTCATCTCCATACTTAGCCATTCTTCTCTTCTGTCTCTTTTCCCTTCACTTCTCCTCACTCTCCTTTCCACACTTAGCTATTTTTCCCATCTCCACTCTTCATTGCATTTTCTTTACTTACTACTCTTTATACTTATTCCATATTCCATACTTATCCATTTCTAAGTTCATTTTTCTATTTCCATTCTCCATTTCTTTTCCATTATTTCCTTTCTTTTTCCATTTTCCATTTTCCTTTTCTTTTCCATATTACCATGGGTCCGCTTTCTTAATACTTAGAGTCCACCCACGAATGCTTCACATATTTTATTATTATTTCTCTATAATAGTTCTTATCCTAAGTTATTTCCCTTTATTTATGAGCACACCTCCCAATGACATGTGGCAGGTGACTAGGTGGTGATTGGATGTCACGTGTCACACATTCATAGGTTGATTGGGCAGTGATTGGGCAACCAAAATATTACCAAGGCATGAATTTTTCTAAGGCATGTGAGCTACACTGAGACCTCCATAAGATCTTTTATTTTGCACATGAATGATAAGGAAGGTGTTTTCATTATAAACGCTAATTCTTAACTCACCACAATGCATGTGGGACTAAAGAGGGAGAAATTAAATCAAGGGATGAGATTGATCCACGAACTAGATCGATGACTGCTGAGTAGTGATCGTCCAGAGCTTATAAATCATGATCCAGATGTCTGTTTGGGGAAAGTGATACCGCGTTGGAATGGTAATTCAACAAGGAATGCAATGAGATAGGTTTCAATGGATGAATTTGGCCATAATTTTTCCAGAAATTAAAATATCAGTCAACCTTCTTTTTATAACTTGCTAGGAAATTTATTAGGAACCTCGACTTCTTGAGGCTATAAATTGAGATCCAGACCTCCAAATTTTGCTTAATAAGACTCATTAGAAATATGGAATAATGAATATTATTTCTAGAATGGTTTCCATGGTTGAGAAGCCACTTATCATGCTAAAAAACTTAAAACATAGTCCACCTTTTTCAGACAATCAGTTTCAAATTTTCAAAATACAAGTTTATTAAATAACTTCTATGAAATGTTGAAGTAGGTCCCATTTGGAGGCACAAATTTTAATGACTTAAATTCATTAATAAGCATTCAATCAAACATTTATTAAATTATTTACTCTTTATTCCAAAAAGATGAAGCATGTGAAAACTTCTAGAGGAATAGAAACCCTATCTACTTCAAAGAAGCATTGGGAGCATATTTAAAAGAAAGAGAGCACCATAAAAAAAGAGGGTTAGAAGATAATCAAAGTAGGGTTCAGATCATCAATATAGCATTGTTCATCCTTAGGGATGCAACCAACTCTCTCATCAACAAATAGAGATCTCCATTTTTATTTCTTCTTCTTCTTCTACACAATTTCTCTTAAAGATTTTTGTTTGTATATCAGAGGTCAAGCATAAGGATGAGTTTTTTGAGTGTTTTTCCTCTTATTCTTCCAAGTCTCTTCCTAAAAAGATCAATAGGAGTATTTTATAGCCATATGTGTGGTTGGTAATGTAATCTAGGGCTGTCTAATTGATTCATGGAGGTTTAGTCCTTGCATTTGGAAAGCTTTATTTTTGAACATTAGTTAATTGGTTCATTGAAATGATTTATAATGTGAGATATCTTTTATGATAAAACTCCACAGAGAACTATTTCGGGGTATAAATTTAATGATTTCTCAGACTTTGTGATTTTTGAGCATGAGATTTTTGGAGTATGCCCATCAAATTCTTTTCAGTATTGAATGCAATACTAATTTAAAGTCCTTTGAAGTGATCAACACCATTCCACTCTTTTTCTTGTGATAAAATATGGATGCATTTTCTGCTTGCATGTGTTTCAGAGGGATGCTATAATGAAGCTGCGCATACATTTATTTTGATATTGAAGCCTTTCTTCATCTTTTTATTGTAAAGAAGCTACTTGGTTCATTTCCAAGCAAATGTTGAACTCAAGAAGAAATATGGTTATCAAGAACCATTTTATATACAAACTAAATCAATAAAGATTTAGGGTTTTTTGTTTAGTATTCTCCCATTTGACAATCGAGTCCAAGAACATTAGCTATATATTTCAGACTATTCTAGAGGAGTACCACCTCTTTAAAAACGCAGGGGAGTTTTTATCCTCGTGAGGTTGTTGTTGAAATTTTGACCAATCCAAACATCAACAACCGGGAAAAGATCCAAGAAAGGATCTGATACAATTCTTCACGTAAGTAGAATCTTCCATCTTTCCCGATGCTATTAGCAATTTCTACATATGAAAAAAAATTCTTCATGCAAGATTGCACAATCTCTCTGAAAGGAAAAGAGATCTCGTATGTTCATATTAATATTTATCATCTAAACCATAAAATTGTTGTCCCAAGGTTATTATCAAGTCATTGTCTGTTGTGGGAGAATTAAGAATTTCATTCTTGATCTCTTCTGGTAGCCATCACCACTAATCATGTGCTAACCCAATAAATCCTGAAATCAATTGTGTAGCTAAATATTTGGAAGTCAACATTGTATCCTTAGCTTTCTTATGCACTACACAACTGAAGAGTATTTGTAGTGCATTATTAATTTCTTGTTTGAATTAAAAATCAATATTTACTATTGGCTGATCTGACATAACAATGATTATTTTTCCAAGTCCAGTGATACTTGCTCAACTAGAACTGGTAGAAGGGTTCATGATAGAATCTATATGAGGATTAGATTTTGTTTTAATCATATCATTTTCATGTATATTTCATACTTGCCTTGCGGGAGACCACACGACATTATGTGAAAATATTTTACAGTTTCGACAATGTTTTGAAACTATTCTTCACTTGTGCCAAAGTTAAATTTTAGCCTTGGGTCTTCTTCAGTTGTCATAACATTGAAAGAAATATGGTGCGTATCTTGCTCTATCGAGCAAACTCTATGATACCTTTAAGAACATTCTGAATAGTTTTTCAAGTACAACTAGTTTTTTTCCTAATTTTTTATCAACCCTTTGTATTGCTTATGTATATGTGAATAGAAGTTGTAGAAGGTCTACTTTGTGGGTAAGAGCTTTTATTTTCTCTTGTTCTAACTATGCAATGGCCTTAAGCCTAATAATCTCTTTATTGATGTCATTGACATTCTTTGTTGTCAATTTTTCCTGTAGATTTGAATAGTTTAACAATTTACATTCTTCATAGGCAGATTTTGAAGAAGCATAGGACTTCATAGTCACAAATTCTTGTTTCACACTTCCATCTGGCGAATACTGTTTAAAAGAGGAGGATGGAAGAATTATTCCAGGGACAAAAGACTTATCTCCTATCTTTACCATTTCCTCTCTCTGATTTGTAGATCTAAGCAAGAGAACATAAGTAGATCGACAGGAGCCCAAATCATTCTC
>JASDQU010945648.1:21388-33411 GCA_032191745.1 Picea mariana
AGATCTCCATTTTTATTTCTTCTTCTTCTTCTACACAATTTCTCTTAAAGATTTTTGTTTGTATATCAGAGGTCAAGCATAAGGATGAGTTTTTTGAGTGTTTTTCCTCTTATTCTTCCAAGTCTCTTCCTAAAAAGATCAATAGGAGTATTTTATAGCCATATGTGTGGTTGGTAATGTAATCTAGGGCTGTCTAATTGATTCATGGAGGTTTAGTCCTTGCATTTGGAAAGCTTTATTTTTGAACATTAGTTAATTGGTTCATTGAAATGATTTATAATGTGAGATATCTTTTATGATAAAACTCCACAGAGAACTATTTCGGGGTATAAATTTAATGATTTCTCAGACTTTGTGATTTTTGAGCATGAGATTTTTGGAGTATGCCCATCAAATTCTTTTCAGTATTGAATGCAATACTAATTTAAAGTCCTTTGAAGTGATCAACACCATTCCACTCTTTTTCTTGTGATAAAATATGGATGCATTTTCTGCTTGCATGTGTTTCAGAGGGATGCTATAATGAAGCTGCGCATACATTTATTTTGATATTGAAGCCTTTCTTCATCTTTTTATTGTAAAGAAGCTACTTGGTTCATTTCCAAGCAAATGTTGAACTCAAGAAGAAATATGGTTATCAAGAACCATTTTATATACAAACTAAATCAATAAAGATTTAGGGTTTTTTGTTTAGTATTCTCCCATTTGACAATCGAGTCCAAGAACATTAGCTATATATTTCAGACTATTCTAGAGGAGTACCACCTCTTTAAAAACGCAGGGGAGTTTTTATCCTCGTGAGGTTGTTGTTGAAATTTTGACCAATCCAAACATCAACAACCGGGAAAAGATCCAAGAAAGGATCTGATACAATTCTTCACGTAAGTAGAATCTTCCATCTTTCCCGATGCTATTAGCAATTTCTACATATGAAAAAAAATTCTTCATGCAAGATTGCACAATCTCTCTGAAAGGAAAAGAGATCTCGTATGTTCATATTAATATTTATCATCTAAACCATAAAATTGTTGTCCCAAGGTTATTATCAAGTCATTGTCTGTTGTGGGAGAATTAAGAATTTCATTCTTGATCTCTTCTGGTAGCCATCACCACTAATCATGTGCTAACCCAATAAATCCTGAAATCAATTGTGTAGCTAAATATTTGGAAGTCAACATTGTATCCTTAGCTTTCTTATGCACTACACAACTGAAGAGTATTTGTAGTGCATTATTAATTTCTTGTTTGAATTAAAAATCAATATTTACTATTGGCTGATCTGACATAACAATGATTATTTTTCCAAGTCCAGTGATACTTGCTCAACTAGAACTGGTAGAAGGGTTCATGATAGAATCTATATGAGGATTAGATTTTGTTTTAATCATATCATTTTCATGTATATTTCATACTTGCCTTGCGGGAGACCACACGACATTATGTGAAAATATTTTACAGTTTCGACAATGTTTTGAAACTATTCTTCACTTGTGCCAAAGTTAAATTTTAGCCTTGGGTCTTCTTCAGTTGTCATAACATTGAAAGAAATATGGTGCGTATCTTGCTCTATCGAGCAAACTCTATGATACCTTTAAGAACATTCTGAATAGTTTTTCAAGTACAACTAGTTTTTTTCCTAATTTTTTATCAACCCTTTGTATTGCTTATGTATATGTGAATAGAAGTTGTAGAAGGTCTACTTTGTGGGTAAGAGCTTTTATTTTCTCTTGTTCTAACTATGCAATGGCCTTAAGCCTAATAATCTCTTTATTGATGTCATTGACATTCTTTGTTGTCAATTTTTCCTGTAGATTTGAATAGTTTAACAATTTACATTCTTCATAGGCAGATTTTGAAGAAGCATAGGACTTCATAGTCACAAATTCTTGTTTCACACTTCCATCTGGCGAATACTGTTTAAAAGAGGAGGATGGAAGAATTATTCCAGGGACAAAAGACTTATCTCCTATCTTTACCATTTCCTCTCTCTGATTTGTAGATCTAAGCAAGAGAACATAAGTAGATCGACAGGAGCCCAAATCATTCTCTTATTTTTTAATTTATTGATGATGTCTTGATAGGATGGACATTCAAAATGTTGTCCTTTATGCTCTATAGAAGAAGAAGGATGATCATTTTGACATGATGAAAGTTCTGTGACTCTTGGATGTTCTCGGATAGAGGTAGATCTAATGGAGACATGTATAATAGAGGGTTTTTCCATACAAGGAATGTGGAAAGAAGAAATATTTTTTTACCAAATGAGATAGGTCTAGAAATAGAAGGTAGGACTTTATCTTTGCTGCAAAGCTCTTTGTATTTACATTCCCATTCAGTTGGGAATGAAATACTTGTCTTGTTAAAAGTAAGAGGAGTCGAATGTTTGGTAGGTTATGTTTCCACCATATTGAATAGTTGTGAACTTTGATGAACCTTGGGATATAAGGGAGGAAGGGTATCATTACCGAACCATACACAAACACAGGATTTTAATTGTATGATTGGAGATTTTTTTTTCATATCGAATCCTTGTGGCATAATATAGACTTTAAAGAAATCATAAATATGTGGGTCATCCATGCTAACAAAATATTTAGGGTAGACTGTAGAGAAATAAAGTCCTATGTCAAGAGGGTCAAGAAAACCACCTATAATGGCATTTGAGAACTGGTTGTGTCTGGTGTCAATGATAACACAGAGGGAAGATACTTGCAACAAAGGTCTAACAAGAGGGTCGAATCCAAACCAAATTGCTCCTAAGTGAGCATATTTGAAACCTTGACGTTTATCCCAATCAATTTGGTTATGATCAAGCAATGGGATGTGAACATGGTCTTCTAATCCGCGAAAGGAAATACCAATTGAAGAAAGACAAATACGAGTCTTAGATTAATACTTCCACCATTTGGATTTGGGGAAGTTCCCAATTTGCACTGGGGTTGTGCTCATGCATTGTAATCATAGAAGCACTTCTATTGCCTTCAACATACAAACTTTTGTGTTTTGCAAGACTAGCAGAAGGTTCCTCAAAAGATACATCTAAGTTATCGACCTATGTTGATTCTCTGTGAAGATCCATGGAAGACTTACTGAAGGTCTGAGTAGTAAAAGAAGGTACAAGTCTTGCTCTGCCTACCAAAGCAAAAGCTTCAACATGAGGACTTACGGCACCTTCACTCTATGGATATAACCTCTAAATTCAAATAAGATAAAACTCGACATAATCTATGCTTATACATGTGAATCTTCATCATGATAAATGAAACAACAACATAACCAAAGATAAAACTTCAAAGTTACTTCTAACAATTTGCAAATATAAGAAATACTAGAAATATGGAATTTTATTGATAACAAAAGCTTACAGATACATGAGAAGATACACCATGTCTTGCTCTGATACCATAATTTTCCATGCAAAATATTTCACAACATATCCATAAATTATCGATGAAATAACAAACTAAGAGTCACTTATATATATAATTTTTTTAAAAATAAAGTGTTTTATTTTTTCTCTTTTAATATTTTAACTTTATTTTTTATTTTTTTTTAAATTCTCTTTTCTTTTAAATTTCATATAAAAAATCCTTTTTTTTTTCTTCTAAAAATCCTATTTTTAAATAAAATTACATATACTAAATTCTTATTAAAAAAACTCTCGTTTTAAAATAAAAATTATTTATTTTTAAGAATTTTTTTTTTCTTCTAAAAATCCTGTTTTTAAATAAAAATTACATATACTAAATTCTTATTAAAAAAAAATCCCATTTTAAAATAAAAATCATTTATTTTTAAGAAAAAATTCCTTTTAAAAAAATTAGTTTTTTTTTTAAATCTTATTTAAAAAAAAAACTTATTTAAATTTTTTTCCTCCTTTTTAACCAAAAAAAAATCTCATTAAAAAAATAAAATAAAAATTCTATTCTTTAAAAAATATCATTTTTATTTTTTTTTAATTTTTAATTTAAAATGTTCCCTTTTATTTAAAAAAAAATCACTTTTATGCTCTTTTTATTTATTTATTTTTAAAATCACTTTTCTACTCCCTTTTTAATTTTTAATTTAAAACTTGTTCACAATGATAAAAGTTGTCAAAGTCACAATTTCAAACGAGTTGTAATTTTAACCACAAAAAGGGGTGCTACTATGAGCACCTGACTTTTCCATTTTGGGAGTAAATTCTAAGGTTTTTTCTTGCAACATTACATATCAAAGTTGCAAATTTTGTAGTGTTAAGCTCAAAAAAAATGGGTACTACGGTAGCACCATTTTTTGAAATGAGAGTAAAAACATTCACTAAATGCAACGCCTAAAAAAATGAGAACTCTGGAAAATTCTCATTGAGTTGGTAACTATGTTTAATAACCTCTACCAAGTCCTCACGTTCCTTTGATTTTGATACAACTTTGAATAAGATATCAGATTTTGGGAAAGACACAATTTTCGAGGATGAAACAAGTGCCCCCCCCCAAAATTGGGAAGAGTGAACTTGCCAAAAACTAATTAATCACAAGCTTGGGAAGAGTTATCTTCCAAAACAATGCATTAAGTTTATTGTAAAAAAAAAATCATTGTTCACATACAACTTTAAGAGAAGAACAAAAATTGAGATGAAAAACATATAAAATAGAAGATTCAAACAAAGAGACATAAGTTTAATCATCACATATTCTCATCGATGGTGGAGATTAGGAGAGAGGGGGTTAGGACTATGAAATTATTACATACTCACTTGTCTTCAATTTTGACCTAAAATATGTGGCAAAACAAATATGACAAGGTGCAAGTATTTAATCTTTATTTTTCAAACAATTTTGTGAATTATAAATAATACAAAAATTAGAAAAAAATAAAAGTTTAAAGGTTATTTAAAAATTTATGGAAATATTCAAGGTGTCCATGTCCATGTAGAAGAAATTAACATGTAGTGGAGGTTGGATTTCATAGACCATGAACTTTTAACCAATTTGGGGTATAAAAAGAGAAGAATGGACACAATAGAACATTATTTTTCAACCACTAAAGGATAGCCAATTGATGATTTCATATCATAACCTTAGGATGACTCGGGACCTAAATATCTCAAGGCCACTGGAGCCTTGTTACAAATCTTTAATTACACTTGACATAGTTGAAATATAACTATAGTGAATATATTACCATTAATTTTTATTCGATCCATTCTACCAAAGTACACAAATGGACATGCAACATTTCTAATTGATCTTATGACAAAGTGCAAGTATTTAACCTTTATTTCACAAACAATTTTATGAATTATAAATAATACAAAAATTAGAAAATAAAATAAAAGTTTAAAGGTTATTTAAAAAATTATGGAAATATTCAAGGTGTTCATGTAGAAGAAATTAACATGTAGTGGAGGTTGGATTTCATAGAACATGAACTCTTAACCAATTTGGGGTATACAAAGAGAAGAATGGACACAATAGAACATTACTTTCCAACCACAAAAGGATAGGCAATTGATGATTTCATATCATGACCTTAGGATGACTAAGAACCTAAATATCTCAAGGCCACTGGAGCCTTGTCACAAATCTTTAATTACACTTGGTATATATCTTTTTATTATTATTTAAAATTTTTAGTATAGATTTATTTTCCATCAATAGAAATAATGTTATTTTTGTTTTTTAATATACAATTTGAAATCATTAAAAAATAATTATTTTCCAATTGTAATTTTCAAATCTCTTTGGACGAGAACTTTTGAAATTTAAAAATAAAATATCAACATATCATTGTTATTGAAATCATTACATTGAAAATAGTGTTAGAGTCTTATCTTACCATGGAAAAAAGAGAGCAGGAGAGGAAGAGAAAAGGAAGAGGCATAAGAGAGATAATAGAAATAAGAAAAGGAAGAGGGGGAGGAGGGAGAGGGAGAAAAAAAACAAAAAGAGGGAGGAAGAAAAAGAATAGGAGGGAGGGGAAGAAAAAGAGGAGTGGAAGAGGGGGGGAGAAAAATAGGAGTGGAAGAGAGGAAGAGGGAGAGAGAGGGGAAAAGGGAGGGGAAGAGGAAAGAAGGGAAGGAGAAGAGGGAGTATAGGATAAGAAGAGAGGAGAAAGAAGGAGAGGAAGGAGTAGAGGAAGATGAAGGATATTAGGGAGAGGGGAAGATAAAGGGAGGAAGAGGAAGAGGTAATTTTTAAACCTACTTTGTTTTTTCTTTGTAAATTACATCTCCAAAACTCAAATCCCATCTCTAAAACCCCAAATATTATCTTGGCATAAATTCCATCTCCAAAACTCAAATCCTATCTTCCTTTAAATTTGCAAATTTGAGAAAAAATAGGGGGCAAATAACAAAAAAACTTACCTTGAAATCTAATAAATTCAATGATGCCCCGCAATATCTCTTACTTGTTCCTCTTGAGTACCCCCCAAAATACCTTTTAGCTCCAAGAAGCTCTTCCCCATAGGTTTAAGTGAAAATGAAATGAGGGATACCCCCTTTTTTACTTATTTTAGAAATACACAGTGAGGGTGATGCAAAATCCCATCTTGTGTTACCTTTTGTTTTTTTTTTTAAATTTTTGTGTCGAGATTGCATCGGTTGTGTTGACATTGGGAAAATACCATGTTGTCCTAGCGTTATAGTTGCACCATCTATTTCGACACATAACAAATTCTGCATCGCGGTAGAGGTGTTAATTTTGATGCTAATCCAAAAATCACGTCATATATATTGTGTTTGCATCATCGAGCATCAACTTTGTGTCAATTCTACATCAGTGTAGCATCATAATTGTCACACTAATCATGACAGTGAATATTTAATAAGTATTATTCTAATGAAAATTTTCTAATTATAAATAAAAATTTATAATTATTACTATACTAATAATAATTAATATTAATATTATTATATTTTTTTTCCAGGTTACAATGCCTAAGGAAAACTCCTGAGTACTTCTCCTCATTTCGAGGATGGTACCCATGGTAAACCATAGAATCTTCAAGGCACAACGGTGGTGAACAACAAGGCTCGATGTCTCGTTAAGAGCTCAACATGTCACTTGTAGGAATTGAACCTAGGTGGGGAGAATAAAAATCATTCTTCCCACAATGTGAGCTAAACCTTATTGACATTATTATTATAGTTACTATAAAAATAATTATAATTATAATAATTATTATTATTGATTGTAATCAATAATTAATATTTATTATTATAATTACTATAAAATAATTATAATTACTATAAAATGATTATAATTTCTATAATATTAACAATTGTAATTACTGCTATAATAATAATAGTAATAGTAATATTTATAAAAAAACTCAAAATAGAAACCATTTATTATGCTTACCCTATAAATAAGGCGTCGAAAATCAAAACACCTTTTACGTATATGGTATTATCATTTCCCAAATGACCACTTGAAACTATTAACTTGGGATTGAGAGAACCCAAACTTGGATCATCCCACTTGAACTAGTAGGTCCTTGACAAATTGATCATGCGAGATGGTGTCTAAATCAATCATCAAATAACTTTCCTGGTTATGAGACAACCTAATTGAAACTAATAGGAGGGAATCTCCTCATTAACATCATTCCCCCAACTATGATCTAGCCTCACATAAACTGATAAGGGGGCATCTCAAGTCATTGCCATCATTCTCCCTATTATGAGCTAGCTTCATAGAAACTAATAGGGGGGGAATCTTAAATCATTGTCGTCATTCTCTAAATTATGATAAAGCCTCATATAAACTAATAGGGGAATCTCAAGTCATTGTTGTCATTCACCTGGTTATGAGCATGCCACATAGAACTGGTAGGGGTGGTCTCAAGTCATCATTGCCATTCTCTTGATTAGAAGCAAGCCTCTTAGAAACTAATAGGGGGGAATATCAAATAATTTTTTTCATTCTCTTGGTTATGAGATAGCCTTATAGAAATTAATAAGGGGGGAATCTCAAGTCATTAATGTCATTCTCCCTATTATGATCCAACCTCATAGAAGCCGATAGAGGGGAATCTTAAGTCATTTCTACCATTCTCCTAGTTATGAGAAAGCCTCATACAAACTAATAGGAGGGAATTGAGAACCCTAAAATTATGACACATGCGCCAAGTTCCTTCTTTCTTTAACACTATGATTATTGGTGATGAGTAAGGGCTTGTACTAGGATGTATGACCCCTGCCTCTAATAGTTCTTTAATGATATTTTATATTTCATTCTTTTGTGCAAAATAATGTTGATAAGAACACACATTTGGTGGTTAACTTCCTAGAATCAAGGGAATACCATGGTCATTCTCTCCATGAGAAGAGGGTAAATCCTTTGGTGTCTCAAAGATATGATGATGTTTGTTGAGGATCAATTGCAAGTTTGGTTTGATTTCTTGTGTTGGACTTTCCATAACCTATATGGAATTAAATTGGGACATAATGATAGAGTGGCATTTCTTTCATTATTTCTCCATATGATGAGAGATAACTATTTCAGGGGGGCCTGCCTGAAGCCCTCAAAGGGTGTGTACGTGACACTCTTCAATGAAACTCCTATATAGTTCCTTGAAATCTATGGTGACTGGTCCCAAAATGAGTAGCCATTCTCGCCCCAATAATATATCGCAATCACCCATATCCATGGCAAATAGATGGGCTCTGAGATAATAGTCTCCCATATGGAATTTAACATTTTAACCTATGTCACCACCTTTCATAATACCTCCATTAGCGATCATGACTTGGAAGTTGTGTACTAGGTGGATAAAATAATGGGTTTCTTCTGCCACTCTCTTGTGAATCAAATTGTGAGTATTGCCACTATCAACGAAGAAAAGGACTTTTCAATGCTTGATGTAGCCTACAAGTTTCAAGCTTTGTGGAGTTGAAATTCCCGATAATGCATGGAGGGAAATTAGGAGTTCTTCATGAGGGAATTGAGATTTGATATATGTTTGAGTTAGAGTGTTGGTGTCTTCAATTGATAACTGCGATGTCTCTTCAGTAATTGTGTCTTGGGTCAGGGCCAAAATGGTCATATCAATTTGGAACAATTTATATTCTTCACACCTATGACTTGGAGCATATTTTTCACTACAATTATAGCAGAGTCCACACCTTTGGCGATCTTCCATTTCTGTTGGAGACAACCTTTGTACTTTTAAGGTATGAGTAGGGGTTGTGTTGGAAGAATTAACCTAGGAAGGGCGAGTGTGAGAAATGAAATATGGTTTTTTGGTTTGTGCATGGATCGTCATCTCTGCTTCTAAATCCCTCTGAAACACTTCCAACCAGGTAGCGGGACACTACATTCTGTCTTGTACTCGAATCTCCACCTTGAGGCCACTAATGGAACATTATTTATAGAAAGAATATGTTAAGTTCTCTGTATGGATGGATAATTGCTTAAAGACTGACATAAATTCTGCAATTGAGCCTATTTGGCGTAACTTGGTAAGATTCCCCAAATAATGACTCTCGCTCAAAACACACATGGATATATTTAACAAATTGACTCCATGCATGTATCCCACGTGATTTTTTATGCCATTCCCACCATTGCCATAATTTTGGATCCATATACAAGACCCACACCCTAAATTTCATCATGTCATCAGTAATACCCTGGAGGTTGAAGTAATGTTCCATTTGGGTGACCATCCTGGAACCATCAAACTTGTTCAGGTCCACCTTCAGAAAACACTGCCATATGTTATTATCCATTAATTTAGTTGTGAGGACATGAAGAGGGATGTGGGTGGATAAATAGTCTGAATTTAGAAGTTTCTTCCTGGCGTGGCTCAATGTTCTATGCATTCTAGGGTTCTTCTTCTAGTATGCTTGGAGATTTCAGAGACGTCAACTTCTCATTCAACATTTTTTTCACAATGTCCAACTTTTCATCCAACTTCTCATATAACTAATGATTCCAACCACTTATGTTCTATTGAATTTGTCGATGGTCAACCTCGAGGTGATACAACTTTCCGGTAGTAGAGTGGGTGGCCATATTTTCCAGGGAGTGTGTGTGAAGTGGTTTATAGGGCTCCACCATAAGCGAGCTCACTGAAAAAGATTACTAGGTCTTGAGAACAAGAAATGTTAGGTGTTATATCTCTCTGATATATGTGCAGGGTCCAACCATAGTACTCGACCCAATATCTCAAGGCACTAACTAAGGAAGCTCAACCATGCCCTTAGTCGTACTACTTGACTACCCAAGTACTAGAGAGTGATCTTCTCGAGTGTTGTTCTTGGTATACTATAGTAACAAGACAATTGATTAACTTATCTAAAGTTGGCTTTAGGTAGACCTAAGGGACTTCTTATATACCAGAGGGTAAGTGGAAATGAAATTCATTGTTTGATGCGGTACTACTCGAAGGGGTACCAACAAGGGTTACAAAAATTTCCAGCAATGTGATTCCACTTATATTTCATGCGTGTATTCTTCCTTGACCGCAGTTTTAACCGTTGAACAACATACCACTGTGTTATTTAAAGACACTGGAACACATCTCTAAAAATAAATTTCAAAAATTTAGGAGCTTGTTGACCCATGAAAAAACTCTTAAAATCAACAAAAAATAACTTACTTGTTCAAGGTAGGGTTTGAGTCTGAAAATGTGAAATGATCATAACTTTTGTTATAATTGAATTGGCTATTATGACCCCAATTATGAAATGCCACAACTTCTCTAGAACTATTGGTAGCAGTCTGGCTGAAATATGTGCACTCTATCAAAATATATCCAATCTACGAAATTTCCGATTGTCAGTGGAAAAAACCTTAAAAAAACATTGATTTTAAATCAGTGATAATTCCCCTTCTTGAACTCTGTTTTGGATGATGGTTTTTTTGAACTTAGGTATTTTTTCAAGATAAATTCATATATGCATCGTATTTATTCAAATTCTACACAAAAAGTTTTAGAAATTGATCTGAATGCTACCATCCTATTTTTTCTGTCAAAAATATGCAAAAGGAAAAAACAAATTCTTCCTTTTTCGACCCAAGAAAGAGATTTGAAACCACTTGTAATGTACTTAACCCCAAAACTCCAAAAAAATCACATAAAATGTAGTGCAAAACCAAAGAAGACAAGAGAAAATAGATAAGCCTTGAGAAATATCTCTTGATAATAAAAAATAGAGAGCTATGTTCACTTGCCTCTTCAAGGGGGCAACCTCCTAGAGCAAAGCTCCAAAAACAAAAACAATTTTTGACCAAACATTAACCTTCTACTCAATATATAGCTATCCATAAAAGATCTTAACTACCTATGAGCACACTTATAATGAGGGCCTACTAACTAATTTGAACCTTATTAATAAATATGCTCTGTTTTACAATGAGTGACTATTAACTAAATATTTACTAGGCCTTATTCAAGAAAAGAGACCTCATACATTGATAAAGTACCCTAAGTAAGGGGGTTAGGGTAGGATCTTAACAATTTAACCATTGAAATTGTAAACTTCTTACATGGGCCAAATAGTTGTAGTGTATACTTGAAGATCATTTACATCACAATTGTATTATGTGGACATTATTTTTCTATTTACAATTTTTTAGTTAACAAAATTTGTTTTTCTATGATATCTTTATGCACAATTGTTTTCATAGTGAATGCTTTATTGTTCATGTTTTTGAAAGATTAATGTGCTAAGTGTTAATTACTTAGCACAGTTTTGTTTATATTTTATAAACATATAATTATCTATCTTTTATAGCTATATAACTATCAATCTTTTTACAACAAAATTTTACTTTGTTGATTTGGCAACATCCTTAAGTGACTTAAGGATTGTTAAAGTGGGCATCTATGTGTTGATTAGTGTAAACCTTCCTTAAGATCAACATCAAGATATTCTAAAGCTTAGCGCAAAATCCAAGATATTCTAAAGCTTAGTGCAAAATCCAATTGTGTTACAATGCAATACGAAAAGGAGATGCAATATTGTTTGAAGGTTATGTAGGTTTTAATCTACATTGTTATCAAAGAAGGATAGGTGTGGTTAGTAAGGAAGG
>JASDQU010945649.1:18796-29948 GCA_032191745.1 Picea mariana
ATAAAGATAAGGACTCCCTAGCACTATGCCACATATATCAAGTGATACAACATCCAAATCCACTTCATCAATCAACTTTGAAGCAATAGAAAATCTGACTCTACACTGCTTGGTGACATTAAGTTTTGATTTATCATATACCCAACCAAGAGGATAAGGCTTTGGATGTGGTTTAGTTTCAAGACCCATCTTTTTGACAAGTGCTTCAGATATCAAGTTTACTTGGGAACCCAGATCAAATAATGTATCTATATTAGTGTTCTTAGATACAACTCTTATGTGAAATAATTCATTCCTCTTTCTTTCATCGTCATGAGATTCATTATTGCAATTTGAACTAGCATGAAGGGAATCTTTACCTTTACTCCAACCGCTGTGATATTTCCTTCGTCTCTTGAATTGGAACCAAGATCGTGTTTAACTGTAGAAACAGTCTTTGTCTTCCCCTTTCCACTGAACTGTTTTGGTCTCTTCTCTGGATGTAGTTTCCAACAATGTTCATCATCATGACCATTCTTCTTGCAATGAGTGAAAGATTGTTTTCCTTATTCCCTCTTTACAGTGGTGGTCTTTTTGTCCTTCCTTTTAAACTTTTAAAACTGCTTATGTGGGAGATTGGAAGGTTTCTTTGTGGGATCTTCTTGAACATGCTTTCCCCTATTCTCAAGGTGAGTGGATTTCACACAAACTTCGTCAAGACTGGTGGGGTTAAACAATAGTAAAGTATGATGAATATAACTGTGAAGTGCGCCAATATAATTCATTAAAGTTTCATAAGAATCCAAAGGAATGTTTAATGCAAGATTTCTTTCTTCCTAAATTACTCTGTGAAAATTTGTACAATTTGACCTTTACTTTGTCTTAAAGTTTTCCATTCCATCATTGCTTTATGTAAACAACCCAATGGATAAAATTGCTTCTTTATTGCTGATTTAAATTCCGACCATGAGGAAAGAAGATTACCACACTTACTTATATCCTGAATTTTTCTCCCCCACCATACGAGAGAGGTTCCTTCCAACCGAAGAGAGGTCAATTGCACTTTAACTTCCTCTTCATCAATTTGTTGAACATGGAAATATACTTCAACTTGACGGATCCAATATCTATCTTTTCAGGATTAGCATCTCCATTAAACATAGGTAAGTCAAATTTTACATCAAGCTTTAATAATGGTTTCTTAAAAGAAGATTTATGGATAGAATGATGAGAATGCTTAGAGGAAGAAGAGCTAGAACTTGATGATGAAGATGGAGGCCTAGGAGGGTCTCCTCCGGTCCCTTGATTCATTGAAGCATTATCATCTGCTTGTGCTACCTTTTTCTTCCCTTTCTTCTTCATCCTCTTATCATAATCTCCATACATTCGCTCGCCCATTTATGACATGCGATAAAAGACCACATGGAAGTTTATCTCTTGTTCATCTCACTTATCCTCTTCGGCCATTTTCTTCCTTCGGGATGCATGACTAACTTCTGGATTGAAAGTCATAAGAGTTCCTTCACCCTGCTTATGCTTGGCCCTAGTAAGAATTCACACTCAACAATGAAAAGATAAATGTGACTTATTAAATAATTGTATAAAATGAGCATAAAATGAAGTGCACCATAAACAAGGAATAACTCAATAATGAAGAGATATATGCATCAGATATGAACACAAAAAACTTGATAATGGAGTTCATCCCTGGTGGACTACATCTCCAGGTCCTACTCTCAAATGGGTAGGCCTTTTTATTAACTCAACAAAAGAATTTGGAAAAATACATTAGTATACCTCATTTTGGAGTTAAGCTACAGAATCTTTGCTCATATCAGAAAATAAACAACACCACTAAATTCATGGCATCGGATTACCCAAAAATGATTGTCTCCACACCTCGATCTAAGTCTGGCACTTTCGACCGCTTGAGAAAATCTGTCTCGATTTTTGTGCCTGCCCCTATAATAAATTAATGGGAAATTTCTAGTTTTTCATGCCCGTCCATACAGTTGCGTGCCCCTAGTATAACTCCCAAGCTCTGGAAAAACTCAGCTCTTAAATAAATTCGGAGGGGTAGATATACCAACGAGGTCATTTGGCATGTTGGTTGGCGGATATATTTAAATTGATTTGGTTAGAGGAGGTTCCAGGGTCAGGCCCATAGACCTCCATTTTAATACAGGGCGTGTATATATATATGTTGTTTTTTTTTTTTTGTTGGGCTCACTGCTAACTTTGGAGTGTGGTTTGGATTTGACAGATCTTGCAAGATCTGGCGGCGGATTGTATTATGAATTTAGCGGACTGGGGGTTGGCGCCAACCAACCCCTTTAACCCTTTTAAATTTTGGTTGTTGGGCATCCTTGGGAATTTTCCCACTGCCACATGGTGGCCTTTCATTTGCCCACATCACCACATTACACAGATAACCACGTCACCTCTGCCATGTTAGCCTGCCACGTCATCTTGTCACGTCACATGTCGGGTGGTTGTACAGTCTACCACATCACATGTTGGGTTGTTGTACGGTCTGCCACGTGGTTGTACATACTGCCATGTGAAACCTTCCCATTGGTCCATGGATTTGACTGAAAATTTCCAAAAATGAGTGACACGTAGCAGCCTCTGGTGTTGCCACATCATCATGTTGTCATCATGCTGATGTCAACATGAAACATGTCACCCTATGCATGTACCATTATAACACACCCATGGTGGGATTGCCAAAATTTCATTCTCCTTAAGTAATCAAATTCTCCATTTAGGGTCTCTATCACATTCTGCTCATCTAGAGATCTCCAAAAATGGTCCCCGTTCTTAAAACCGAGCCCAGAACCGACAAATATACCTCTCCCAAGATCCTCGGGTGTTCATTGGTCGGGGCCACATGGATTAAATATGGATTCGACTCAATGTGATTCATCCTGAGTTCTCTGATATCCCGAAGCTTCCAACATTCCTAAATCTATGGCAGAGATCCATCCACCAACCAATCCAACGACTGGGCTTGATCCTCGACTAACTCACAGGCTAGCGGGGAATTCGGTGTTCAACCTTCAAATTTGAATTCCAGGTCTATCCCCTTCCCTTTGTCTACAATTGCATACAACCCCGGGCTATGACCAGACGCCAAGACAACAGGCGCCTATTTCGGTGCTTTGGAGCTTCGGGCTCCAGACCTTTTCAACTCATGACACCACAAATCTCTCGAACTACCGAATCGGTAAATTTTAGGTATTCCATGGGGATCAATGGTCCCCGTTCTCTGTCAATAAAAATGACCCATGATTACTTCGGGACTTCATGCTTCGACGAATTCCAAAGTACTCCCAAACACAAACCTTATAAGTGCAATCCTTCCAGAGTGTCGGATCTTCTAACACACGTCTTCCTCTATTAAATGGTCACGATGGACTCTGACGCTTCGGCCTTCGGGAGTTATCCATCCATGAGACTCCACTTTCTCTGAAGTGGTTATCCTCCGAAATGAAGGATCTACTGACACCTATCCTCTACTGACAAACTAATCCGATGAACTCCGATGCTCTGGCCTTCGGGAGTTCTTTCTCTAACCAACTCTGCTTTTCTCCCGGAGTGACTTTTCTCTGAAGTGGCAGATCTTCCACCACGCGTCCTTTTCCAATAGACAGTTGGGATGAATTTGGGACTCTGACCTTTGGGAATCCTCATGCCTTCACACTTCGATTCTTCTGGAGTAGGCCAGCGTCGGGCTGACCACAACCTAGATCTGATTGTCCAAGGGTATCCACCTAACCCCAGATATCTACGACTCATAACTTCCGCTCAAGGGTCCCGTTGTAAGGACACTCTAAGAGAGACACCTGGAAACCCTGTCACTTGACACATGGTCTCCCACATGATCTCGACGTTAATACTCACGTCCCCATGATCGAACGGTAGTGAGGGATCCTTAGATCCACGATCCAAAGTGACTGCAGGGCCCCAATGTGCTCTCTCTTTATCAGGGGGCTGAATATCCACAATCAGAAAAGTACTCGCCCAACTCAGTCTAATCATGGTCGTTGATCCTCCATCCCGATGAGATCAACTAAGTTGGTGAATTGTGAGCCATGAACTAGCACGTCTGCTAATTTCACCTCTGTGCTCCGCAATGATTCCCCACCATCGATCTCCATTCACAGATCGATGGTTCACAGCGATTGCGGGGCCCAATATCTGCAATCTAGGAAGCACTCGCCCGACTCTGTCTGATCATGGTAATTTATCTTCCATCTCCAACAAGATCAATGATTTTGGTTGATTGTGGGTTGTGAACTATCACATCCGCTAATTTCACGTCCGTAATGATTTCCAACCATTGATCTAATCAAGTGACTGGTGTTTGATTTGTTAACTCTAGTGGGTCTTTGAATCATTTTGACGTATGAGATAGGTTTTCCTCCCAATGAATGGTTCGCATTCATCTCCTCATTCAGGTCCTTGATTCATCTATGTCTCTTGTTACTTAGGGAGTTTGGGTAATTTTGACTATCATGAAGTTTGACATTCTAGACATCAAACTCCCGAAATTCCAAAACCATTTTGAGCTAGCTCCTTTCGGGCTTAGCATAAGGTTTCTAGACCCATGTCACATAAACCTTCAAATGACTCTCGGGTTGTGCACTCTAATCTTAGCCGATTTTTAGTTAAGTCCATGGGCACGAGTTCAAGGTCTCTCAGACTACTGGTTTGAAGGAAAACATCTTCCTAGTTCGCAGAACCTTAAGTTCTGAAACTAGGCGGTGTAAACTCATGAGGTCACCAAGACGGTAGCAGTGCCAAGAGGTTTTCTCTGATTTTGGAGTTGTGAGGTAGCTCCCTGGAGAAAACACCTTCGAGAGTTAAACTGAAGCATACGGGAAAAACATAAGCACAAGTCCTCAAGGAAACCAACGTATATACATAATTTAACCTTTTCAATGTAGAAACAGTTACAGATAAGTAAAGACATGCATGCAACTATTAAATCCCAATTCAACGCATAAAGTATGGAAACACTTATCAGAACTAGATAACTTGAAGCGACTGATGGAAAGGGTGCCCGTTTCCACCCAACCACAGGCTCAGTCACTCCTAACGGATTTACCACTAGCCACCCCTGAGCTAGACCACATTTCTTTTTGATTGAATATCTTCTTCTGGCTCAGAAATATATGGGGACGAAGGTTACTCTCTTTCTCCCATCTCAGTCTCTATTTCCCGCGATTAGAACACACTCTTTTCACCTTTCTTCCTTGAATCCCCGAGCTTCCTCTCTTGTCTCTGAACGCTTCACAGGCCCCCCTCTCTGATCCCCACGCCCTTCCTTTCTCTCATTTCCCAGCAAGATTGCATGTGGCCCTAATTCCCAGTCCGTGGTCAGGTCTAGAAGCCTTACAAATGGGTGGTCTACCCCATCCCCTCATTAACTCTTGAGGTGGTTTTCCCACCTACCAGCCTGACTATAATTCATTGCTGGGTCAAAGGGTTGTTCTGATCCTGAGAAATTAAATCCAGCAAAGTATTGGTTTGGTGGAGGTTAACGCAACCATTCCTAGTCCCCTCCACCATCTCTTTCATAACATTCATGGTCTGTCTTAGCACATCCCCTTTCCAACAATCATGCAACACGTATCCATTTTCTATTAAAATAATATAATTTACATTCATCGACCTTTCATACAAAGGTCCATCAAATCAAACATTCAGACCTTTGAGTTTGCCATAGTTCCTTGACCAATATAGTTATATTTACAAACTGGGGGAAACATGGTGTTACAATTCCCTCCCCCTTAAAGGAACATCATCCTCTATGTTCTATCTGCCAACATGCTATGTATATACAGAAGTAATCAAAATTGGATATGCCTGTCTCATGGAATCCTCCATTTCCCACGTAGCCTCATCTGGGCCAAAGTGTTTCCACTGCACCTTGAACTGTGCAATGGTTTAGTTCCTAAGTGAGGTTTCCTTCCTGTCTAGTATGCATTGAGGTTCTAGAAGGAATTCTCCCTTCGGCTCCACATGGATCACAGACTAATCAATTATATGATTAGAATCATGTACATATTTCTTCAATAATGAAACATGGAAAAGATTATGTGCCTTTACTGTGGGAGGGAGTGCTAGCCTATAGGATACAGGTCCCACTCTATCTAAGACTTCAAAGAGTCCATAATATCGAGGTTCCAGCTTGGCACAAGCTCCCATTCTCAGGGAACTCTTCCTGGGTCTAACTCTAAGATAGACATGATCTCCTGTCTTGAACTCTCTGGGGGTTCTCTTTCGGTCGATGTATCTCTTCTGACTATCCTGAGCAATTTTCATATTTTGTTTTATTTGAATCACTTGTTTCTCCATTTATTTCATCATGTCAGGTCCTATTGAAATTCTATCCACTGGATTACTCCAACTGATGGGAATGTTTCACTTTCTACCATAGAGGGCTTCAAAAGGGCTCATCTTTAGTGAATCTTGATAATTGTTGTTGTAGGAAAATTCTACCAGTGGCAGGTAGTCTTCCCACTTCTTAGGCTGATGCATTACATGCATCCTTAACATGTCTTCTAATATTTGGTTTACTCTTTCTGTCTGTCCATCAGTTTGGGGGTGATAGGTTGTGCTAAACAACAATTTAGTCTCAAGGCCAACCATCAAGGATTTCCAAAATCTTGAAGTGAATTTTGTGTCTCTGTCAGATACAATCTCTCTAGGCATGCCATGCAGTCTGAATATCTCCTTCATGCATATGTTGGAAATATCTATTGCCTTGCAAGTCGACTTGATAGGAATGAAGTGAGCAAATTTTCTCAATTTCTCCACCACTACCATGATGGCATCATTATGCTTAGCCTATATTGGTGATCCGATGATGAAATCCATGGAAATGGTTTCCCATTTCCATTCTGGAATTGGTAGGGGATGTAACAAACATGTCGAGTGTTGGTGTTATGCCTTAACTTGTTGGCATTCTAAGCACTTAGCTAGATAGTTGGCTATGTCTTTTTTTATTCCAGGCCAATAGAATTGTTTCCTAGTGGCCGTGATCATTTTTTGATATCCTGGGTGACCAATATATGGTCTCTTGTGTATATCATCCATTATGAACCTCTTCAAGTCGTCAAAAATTGGAATATACAATCTGTTTCTGTAGGTCAGAAGGCCTTCATCGATCATCTGGTAGCCTTCATACTTTATCCCTATGGGCTCTTGACTTAGGTATGAGGTCACGGTCTTGAAGAATGCATATGTTTCTTGTGCATTCCTAATTCTTTCTCTGACATATGTTTCACAGGTGCTTACTGTTGCCAGGTGAATCGTTTTCACACTTCTGCTAAGGGCGTCAACTACCCTATTTTCCTTCCCTTTGATGTGTTTGATTTCGAAGTCGAACTCACTAAGGAGATCCATCCACCTAGATTGTCTAGCATTGAGTTTTGGTTGATCAAACAGGTGCCTCAACCCACAATGGTCTGTCATAAGTACAACTATCCTACACAAGAGGTAATGCCTCCACATTTTTAAAGCATGCACTATGGAAACCAACTCTAGATCATAGGTCACATAATTGATTTCATGCTCATTCAATTTCCTGGATGCGTAGCAAATTACATGTCCCTCTTGCATAAGGAATCCTCCGAGTCCTTCCTTGTAGGCATCTGTACACACGAGAAATTCATTATTAGGGTTTACAATCTTCAGCTTAGGTGCATGGGTTAGGAGGTATTTTAGTTCTTGAAATCTTTCTTCACATTCTGATGTCCAAGTGAATTTAACCCCCTTCTTATGGAGGGCAGTGATTGGACAACCAATCTTGGAAAATCATTTTATGAACCTTCTATAATATCTTGCTAATCCCATAAAGGATCTGATATTAGATACATCCTTTGGGGTAGGCCATTCCATAATAGATCTGATATTTTCAGGGTCTACTGCCACTCCTTTAGAAATAACATGGCCTAAGTAATGGACTTGCTTCTGGAAAAAGTCACACTTGCTAAAATTAGCGTAGAGTTGATTCTTTCTTAGTACTTGAAGTACAAGTTTAAGATGTTCTTCATGCTCTTCTCCGTTCTTGGAGTAGATTAATATATCATCAATGAAAACCAATACAAATCTGTCTAGAAATTTGTTGAGTACATTGTTCATCAAGCACATAAAAGTGGCGAGGGCATTGGTTAATCCAAAGGGCACCACCACAAATTCATAGTGACCATACGTTGTCCTGAAGGCTGTTTTGTGGATGTCTTCATCCTTGATTTAGACTTGATGGTATCCAGACCTCAAGTCAATCTTTGAGAAAATGGAAGCACCCCCTAATTGGTCAAACAAGTCATCGATTATTGGTAAGGGGTACTTGTTCTTTATGGTTGTCTTATTGAGTTGTATATAATCTATGCACAGTCAGAGAGTGCCATCTTTCTTTTTCACAAACAAGGTTGGTGCTCTCCATGGAGATACACTAGGCCGGATGTAACCTTTATCCACCATTTCTTTTAGCTGTAGCTTGAGCTCAACTAGCTCAGGTGTACTCATCCTATAGGGTGTCCTAGACATTGACACTGCTCTTGGTGCAAGTTCTATCGAGAATTAAATGTCTATTCTCGGAGGTAGACCTGGTACCTCTTCTAGAAACACGTCTCTATACTCTCGTAATATGAGGTGGTACTCTAGGTTCGGTTTTTCATCTTCAATATATTCCAACACCTGTATTGCATATATAGGACATCCCTTTCTGCAATACTTTTTCATTTGAAGGGATGATATTTGTCTCACTGAGACAAGTTTCTGAATCCCTTGGAGGGTCATCTTTCCCCCTTATTCATTTACACATTATGAAGTTTTATGGTAACAATCCAACTTAGTTTTATAAGCAACCAACCAATCCATACCAATCAACAAGTCATAATATCCTAGGGGAAGTGTGTTAAGGGTCACTTGGGTGGGAAACCCATCCATGATGAATTAGCAAGTTGGTAAGACCTATGTTACTTTTCTTTTGGTTCTAGTGGCTAGTTGTACCAACCATGGCTTAACATGTCTAATTGGTTGCAGTTTACACTTATTAATAGTTTGAGGGGCCACATAACTCAAATTGGAACCAAGGTCAATTCAAATGGAAACTAGACAGTTGGCTATCATACCTTCCATCTCCACCACTAAATCTTGGTGGTCGTCTTGTTTATTATCCAAAGACGCATAAATCTGTGGCATGCTCCTAGCCACATCATTGATTGTGGTAATTTCTTGGATGTTGGATATTCTCCTACTGTTCTGTTGTCTGTGTGGGCAATCCCTTAGCATATGTTCTTCTCTGCAACCCCAACATTTCAAGGGTTCCCTCTTTGGGTTATCAATTTTTTCTGGGGCTGATCCAAAAGGTTTATTTCGACTCTGGGAGGGGAAATTATACTGGTACACACTTTGGGTAGGAAGGCTCATCTTTGAATCCTTCCTATAGTTCTTAAACCTTGAGGATTTAAATCCCTTCTTCTTGAACCCCAAACTACTCTTCTACTTCCAGTCCTCGTGAGGTTCTGTCTGATGCCCGAACTGTTCATAACAATACCTTGCCTTCCGGATAATGTCTTCTAAGGTCTTTGGATTGTCAAACTCAATATTGTTCCGGTAGGTTTGAGGTAACTCACTGATAAATCATTGGACTTTTACCTTTTCATCTTTTATGTAGGGGACATATCTCAGCAACTCAAGGAATTTATTGATATATTCCTCTATGCTGAGTTGTCCTAGCTTGAGTTCATAGAACTACTTAGTCTTCCCGTCGAAGTATTTATCTGACAGATACTTCTTCTTGAAGTGTTTCTCAAACTATTTCCATGATAAGTCCTTTTCATGGATTCTTTTCACATTCTTAAGATCTTCCAATGAAATGGAAGCCTTTCCATTCAAGTTGAAGATGGTTATTCAAGCCTTCAAGTTTTTAGAATAGTCATGAATTCTGAAGTACTTATTTAAACCAAGTAACCAAGATTCTGCCTCTTCCCCCTTCTCAATCTCTCCATTGAAGGAAGATGGTTTTGATATCTTGAACTCTTCAGGGTTGTGAATTTTGGAATGCTTTCACTTCTTTCCTTTATTTTGGGAATGTGAGCTAGTTTTGCTACTAGAAGATCCCTTAGAGTTGCCTGTTCCCTTTCCAGAGGACTCTCTCGATGAGCGTCCCCTGCCTCCAAGTTGGGCCTTCCTCGAGGCACTTCTCCCTATGTGGCCACTTATGGTACCACGTTTTCGTATTTCAGGTGGGCTTTGACTTCTCTCTGTATGTCATTAATCCACATGGTTGGTTGCAGGTCCATGTTGTAGCTGCCTCTGTATATCGGATAAGATCTGCAGTAAGACTGCATTGATTTTTGTTTGTTTCTCTTGCTCCTTTATCAATCTCTTGTTGTCATCCTTGCAACTCTGTAATTCGACCATAAGGATCCTTACAGTTTCAACTAGATCCGGAGGGGTCTCCATCGCCCTACTCTCGTCAGACTCTTTGTCTCTATTATGGGAGCCCTCCCCCACTTCATGGTGCGCCGCCATCCTTTATACTTGTGATTTCCCGTGATTCACTGACTGTTGGAGTGCTGAAAAAACAATTACTGTTAGCCAACATTCTATTAGTTTATAAACAACATACAATTCAAAATTCTTAAATACACACATAGAGTAAGAAGTTTTATTATTTACCTCAATAAAATTTTAACCACTCTTTAGGGAGGTAGTAAGATAAGGTGTCACCCTTGAAATTTATTTTAAACATGATTTTAAATGACTCATTCCTGAGCCCAAGTAGGCCAAGTGTTGTAACCAAGCTCTGATACCAATTTGTAACACACCCATGGTGGGGCACCAAAATTTCGTTCTCCTTAAGTAATCAAATACTCCATTCAAGGTCTCTATCACATTTTGTGATAAAACATAAACAAGAACAACAACATGGCGGAAAAGGCTCACTAGCCAACACTATAGTATTCACACCAATGTTTACATATTTATAGTATAATGGATGATGCCACCTCATAGATATAATTTCTCTAGATCCTAAAATCATGCATGATGACTAGGCTAGGGAATCTTAACTAACTCATTAGTCATCACTTGAGGATATATTACTAATATCCTAAATGAATAATACAAATATAGGTGACAATTTAGACTTAGT